>JASDQU010438650.1:29326-55284 GCA_032191745.1 Picea mariana
TCTATTTTGTCATCATAAGGAAGGGGTATGTTTCTTGTGACCTTTATAATATTTACATTTTCATCTCCTAATCCGATCAATTTAACTCCATGTATAATAGATAGTGAGTGAATTCGCCCAATGCCCATAGGAGCATTGTCATATAGATCCAACACCTTTACTTTATCACCTTCTTGGAGTTTATGATCAACACATTTTTGCAAAAACAAAAAGAAATACACATTAAATTGAGATATGAAAAATGATAAAAACAACAATTATATTCTAATATTTAGTACTCACCTCGAGTTCAACACCACTATGAATGTGTTGCACATGGTTGTCAGGTTCAACATGATCACTACCAATACTGAAATCGGGTAGTTTTCTTGTTGCTTTGCTATAAATCTATATGTGGTTTCATCATGCAAAAAAAATACAACATTTAAAAATATGAATCAAGGAATTCAAGCTATAAATTTTTATCCAAAAGAACATGTTAAGAATGAATAGTGACAACACATTGGAACATGTGTCATGATTTGAAGAGTTTGAAATGTTGTTATAGCCTACCATATTTTCACCAAGACCTTTTTTCCATCCTTAGTTAAGACTGTGGTGTGGTGTGGCTTTTAAACACTGAAATATGTCTAGTTCCTCAGATGAACTTTATAAGAAACATCCTAAAAATGTTAATAAAATATTGATCCTACTAAGGAATTGTCTTGAGGGGAAAACCAATGTATTATTTATCCTTGACTAGAACTAAACTAAAACTTGTCCAAGATCGACCTAATTTGGGATGAGCTTCATGGACATTACAGACTGATAGTATTTTATTTAAGCAGAAAAGTGAATCCATTTCAGTCACAATGTGAACCCAAAGAAACTTCCCAATGAAATTGTATTCCACATACAAACATCAGGGCTTAAAGGTTGGCCTCACTATTTTTATGTGAACCAATATTGATTGAGATACTATACAACTAAAAACTTTAAAATTACTCCATTATGAGGTATGTTTAGTCACCCATATACATTCCAACTCTTATTTGTGTCCTACAAGATTATCAAAATAAAAATATTCCAATTGTTATTCTTATTCTATAAAGCTAAACAATTCACACCACAGTGACACGTGCTTACTTATTTGTACATTTCCCAACACTTACTTGGTTATTTATACTTGTAGTAATTTGCAAATGGAACTGGGTCCTATAGGGTCTTGTTTATCTATATAGAGAACCAGAACCAAATTATAGAGAGGTTCTATACAGATTTGCTTAGCTATATGGTACTCAAATAGAGCTAGAAAATGGAAAAATAGATGAACCAACCAAAATTTGTGCAACACCCAAATTGGATATGGATGTTATGGAGAATTGTATGGATGTGAAGGACTGCAATTGTAGTTAGAAGATAAACTGACCTATAATAGTGAAAAGGATTCAAATTGAAGATGGTTTTCTAAAATATTTGTTTAGTTGTACATAATTCATCTTGGAGTTGGGATTCACATGGACAAACCAATCCATAGCCTAATTTAGAATCAGAATTGGATAGGGTTCATACATAGATTTGTTTATCTATATAGAACCTATATTGGAGTTGGGATTTTCCCAAATAAACAAGTCAAGTTAAACTAATGAATAAGAACTCAAACTAGAAATGGGTTCTGTGGAGGTTTATTTAGTTGCATAAATTCACCTAACTTGGAGTTAGATTTTGCACTAGCCAAAATAAATTATAAATTATTCTCTAAATTGGATATAGGTTCTTTGTAGGATAGGGATGATGTTGACTATTGGGCACAGACCCATTTTTTAATAAAGAATAATTTTGGAGAATGAAGCACAAGGAAGGAAAAGACAACTAGAAGGAAAAGCAACACGCTCAAGGAAACACACATGCAGAGGAGGAAAGCATGCAAGGCACACATGAAAGAAGACCTAAAAATTCTAGGGTTAGGGTTTTGTTAAGAAGATGTAATGGCCAGTAAGCCAAAGACATGTATAAATAGGCACCTAGGAGGTCTAGTTCGAGGTTCGGGTTCTTCGATCGGGAGTCGGAGGTCATGTTGTTGGTTATGGTTACTATGTTGTCTTCAATCTATGTTGTAATTTTTTTATCTGAGGAGAGAAAAAAAGGTAGATCTTGAGGGTTAGATCACATGATGAGGAGCCTCGTGTGATATAGTCCACCTCATTGTAGATCTCGACCTGTTTTGATGAAGAGTTGTAATGTGTGAGGTGTTGTAGTTTTGGAAACATAATAATAAGAGAGAAGATGAGCCAAATCTTTATGGATGTAGCCTAGGAGGGGTGAACCACAGTAGATCATGCTTTATTTGATTGAATGTTGTGTATATCCTTTGATTTTAATGATTAGATGTTAGAAACATGTGTGGATGATTTAGTTAGATCTGTTAATTTACATGCATGAGTAAGAATGACATATTAATCCAGATAAGTTGAATGTTAGATTACATAAATGAAGATCACAAAGGTTAATTCTAAATCCCCACTCATTCCCAGGCTGCAAGCACATGAGTGTTGCAGCCACCCATAAGAACTATCTCGAGTGAGACTACACAGTGCATCCTGTGCACTGTGTTTGCTTCTGGTTTACTAGGAGGGTTGTTGGCCCTCGACCAAGTTTTGAGAAAACATTGATCAGGTTTGACCACTTTTGGACTTCAATAGGATGGTCAAAGATGGAGCGCCCAGGCAGAGCTGAGATCATGGGATCTCACTTATTTTTTGGACCCAACAAGGGGTTCATTAAGGTTTTTGTATTAGGGTTTCAGGATGTCGGCCCATGGGTTTACCCATGATTAGGCATTTTTGTAAGGGATTTAAAAGTATATATAGGAAGGAATGTAATGTAGAGGTAGCAAAGTGTTCTTAGTGAAAGCAATGTAGTGATGGGATAAGTGAAAGAGACAAGGGATGTGTATGTAGGTAAGTGAAAGTGGCTCTGAGTTTCTTTGTGCAACAGACTGTATATGTAATGGTTTGTGTGAGTTGGCTCTGTTCCTTGATATGATTTTGGGAAGGTGGATCTGGTGCTTAGTGCGAAGATCACCTATCCAGTGCAAAGCTTGACTCTATGGCTTAGTGCACAGGAGCATATGAATGTAATAGATTGAAGAAGAATAATATAAGAAGAAACAGTTGATGAGAGTAGCCCCACACTAGGGTGAACCACATAAATATTGTGTTAATGGTTTTCTTTGTGCTATAATGTTTATGTTGTGGATCTATTTAGTTCATTGAATGTTATGAATGATAGATAGCTCTATGAATGCTTAATTATTTGTATATGTTGAATGTGTTAGATCTGACTTATGATGCTAAGTGCGATGTATATTTGTCATTGTTACTGCGTCAAGGTTTGATCTGCGATGTGAGTAAATATAATGAATTAATATATGTTGTCCTAATTACTTTGTGAAGTATTGTAATCACAGATCTATATCGTAGCTTGGTTATAGACACATGTGTCCTGTAACCCCCCCTGCCTCTACCTCGGGTGAGACTTCGACTGCTTCGCAAGTGTTGCCTAAAGGGATGGTAGTTAGGGTTTTGTTGGTGCATTGTCGAAGCATTGAACCTTGGGTCTGTACCTATGCCAACAAATGGTTCTGTTGTCGGGACTTGAAATTGTGATTGATGGGAACTGAAGTAAAATAAAAGAGAAGCATTGTGCGTAGATCTGTTGTTGTAGTGAAAAGTACTCTACTTGACTTATGAAACCTTGTGCTGAGAAAAATATCTAATCTTAAGAAAGGAGGTAAGATCTTAAAGCTTTATGTTTGATAAGAGTAAGTAAAGTAAAAAAAAATTGTTTCAAAAGCATGGATCTAGGTATGTTTGATAGATTATGTCCTAGTATGAAAGCTAGGGTACAGTTAGAAGAAAGATTTGATCTGAATAAAATTGATAGAACTAGAGAAATATATGTTATTCCTATGCATAGAAATAATTTTTGGACTAATAAGTGGATGCAGGAACCTAGAAAGTTTTTTTGCTGATTGCAGGTCCAACACTGTGATCCTAGTGCATAGTACAAGAAAAGTTGAGGAACTTATAAGAGAAAGAGAGGATTGACACTATGTTATAACTACAGAACACCGGGACATATTGCTAAGGAATGCTCTGGTGCAGGTCCTATTTGTCTTTATTGTAAAATTGTTGGTCATAAGGTTGAGGATTGTCCAAGGATGATTGCTAAAGTTGAACAAATGAACATGAGTCAAGAGAATAAGAGCATGTTAGAGAATCATAAATAGAAAGAATCAGAGACTATGTTATTACAGTTAAAATAAATGATGAATGATCACAAAGATGTTAGTTTAGCAGAGATCTTGAAAGAAAAACAACACATAGATACAAGAATAGGAGACTTTGACATAGATTGTACCTTGGATGAGGAAACACAAGGGAATATTATGCCATAAAGCACTTGGGAAATTTTGGGAAATCCTACTATGGTACCTTCATTGGGAAGAATAGGTTTATTTAAAGGAAAGATGATAACCCTATGTGGAAGAGTTACTATTGTACCTATTATCATCCATGGAACATCGTAAAAAGAAAAATTTGAAGTTATTAGGTTTGTTGAGAATGACGCCCCCTTCCCACTTTTGTTAGGAAAGACTTGGATCGAGAAGGATCATATCAGAAGGAAAGTAGAGGAAGAATCTACAGAAAAGAAAAAGCAAGAACTAAGGGACTTCATAGCTAGAAAAGTAGATCGAATGGTAGAAGAATGAGAGGATAAGTCGAAGCAGCAAAAGGCAAGAGAATTAGTTTTCATAGCGCAAGAAGGTTTAAAGGACCTATCCATGCAAGAAGAAAGTATATCCACCCACGAATCAGTAAGGGAAGGGATATTAACTTCGAACCCTTTGAGAGTACATCAGCAGTGCGAAGTCACTACGATAGGAGAAAATAAGAATAAGAATGGGAAGAGAAATCTAGAAACAGTTAGAGAGGCTCAAATCATAGGAAAGAAGGCAAGGAGACTCAGTAAGAAGAAAGCCAAATTAGAAAATATACAAGAAGTTACAGAGAAGACTTCACAGGAGGCAGGTTTGCAGAATTTGAACCTCGTTGGAACAACAGAACCACGCAGAGTGGGACTTCACCTTGGCAAAGCTATATGACAATTGGAGGCACCCCGACCATTAGCACAATGCTCTGAATGGCTAGGAAACACATTTATGGAAAAATAGACCACATTTGGGACATTGCTACCATGCCATAATGGATAGATTCACATTGATGGAAGTAGTCCTACCCGTTGGAAGAATTTGTTACAACGCTCGCTTATTTAACTCGTCTGACGTTGTGCTAGGACAACTTTTCGCCATCCGTGATTAATGTTTCTAACAGAGATCTGATTGTGAGAGTCAAGCTAAGATTTCATAACTTAGACATCGCCATACATTCTCTTACCCCATTTATCCATTCACCTACCTCGACCTATCCATTTAAAAGAAATAATGTCGGACGTACAGGTTGAGTTAGAGAATTTTGTCGAGGAGGTTGTTAGGAAGTATATGGCTGATAGAGGTATGTCTGATGATGTTTAGGCATCATCGACTAGGGAATTGCAGGCATCCCCTTCGACTGTACGACGCTCTAGCCATGCTAACCCTGCGACTGAGAAGCGAAGTAATCATCACGATGATCTGGCTAATGCGAAGCAGATCCCATCGATCTTACCTAATTATATCTCACCTTTGGCTGGCGCAGTCAACCGCGATAGCATTCCATAGGAATTCGAGTACACATTGATCACCGCATACATATCGAACTGGATATGCATAGTTTGAAGCCAGTTGGGCCAGATCCCATCCTTAAAGAATAATGAGTTCAACCTCGAAGACATAAAGAACTACGTGATTCTCGCACCACATAGATACCCGATGAAGACAACTGGGAAGAAGGCTCACATAATCTCCTAGCCTTGGATAAAGGAGCTCGCGCAATCCACAATATTGAACGTCATGAACATACTTCATTTTCGTTGACATCATGAGGTTAACGCTTGCGTTAAACTCCTCTTTTCATGCTATCATGGAGGATACATGTGGCTCGACATGCACACTACTGTGGATCCGACGCTAATCCACTTGATCATAGGATCGAGCATGAAGGGACCCAACCCTCAGTAGTTCTACCCAGGGAATGCTTTCGACCGCTCCCTGGTAGAGCACATTAAGGAGGCCTACAATGAAGCTAAGAAGGGGAAGTGAGGCTACAAGGTAGCTTCTATCTAGGATGGTGTAGTGCGCCTAGATTTCCAACTTATATATGTAAAGATCATCGAAAAGAGCTTCCCCACGCAGGTCACCGGGTTCGTGGTGGACCTCACAGGGAAATGCATGGAAGGGATGCAAATGAATTGGGTGAGCTACCTCATAAACGAGCTCGAGATAGACTGTTGCGAAGCACAGGATTAAGGGTACGAGTTCCATTTCAGCTGGTTGCTGGTGTTGATCACATTTGTCGCTTGAAAAATGAGAGAAGGAGATACCTTCCCAGATATTGAACCTTCAGAGTCATTGGCCTTGAGGTTCTCCACCTTATGGTACACAAATGACATGTCCAAGCAGTGGTATTCGAACGCAGTGTTCCACGCCTACTATCAGCAACTGAAGGTTTCCATTGAATCATTCCCTTTCTTAGCACCATGAACCTTGCACCATTATAGACCATTAGCTAAGTTCCACATAGATCGACATTTTATATGTATCACTACGCTCAAGGATGAGAGAAAGAAGGAATTGCAGTCCTATTACAGGTTGACCGACGAAGACATGGAGGAGATCAAAAAGGAGTGGCCGATAGAGTTTCTCGTACCGGTTGATGATGAAAAACTCTCTGACACTGATATCATAGGAAGCCCCTTGGTCACTCGGGTCGAGAACATTAGACAGACAAGTGCGAAGAAGAAGAAGAAAAAGGAGGAAGTCTAGGATGTATAGACTGATGAGGAAGATAACGCCTTGGAAGAAAGTGGACCTGGTTCGATACAGGAGGAGGAGGAGACAAATCAAATCAAGAATAAGGAGAAAAACAAGGAGAAGGTGAAGGTACACTGCCAAAGGATCCCCCTACCGAGACAGAAGCATCAAAGGATAGGAAGGTTTCTCCACATAAACCCTCGTCCAGAAAGAAAACCCACTCCAGTAAGCCCCAGATGGAGGCCACACTCACAAAGGATGACATCAGCTTAGTCTGCGAAGAAATGGAGTATGTGTTCGAGGACATATTTCATAGATATGATGTGAAGCAAGAAGAGCTGTATGCAAGAGTTGAGAAGGAACTGAAGGAAATACAATGAGCCATTCAATTGAGCCTTGCAGTTGCTACTGCGCTTTGATCATCAGAAACCGTAGAGTTAGGGGATGAGCCCCCCCAACTTCGAAGACTGGAATATGCAACAAAGGCTCAGATCTAGGAAGTTTAAGAAGAAAATGAATATGCTATAGAATCCCTAAAGAAAGAAAAAGAAGAGATCTTGGAGCAACTATGAGTTGCGTGGTACTGTGTGACCTCTTATGAAAACAAGAAGGATGAGTTCTGGGCAATGCTCGAGGAAGACATGGAAAAGATACAGAGAGAAAAGGATCAACTACTCACAGAGTAGACTGCATTCAAAGAAGTGTTTAGCAAAGCATTTCGCTCTGTACCAGGATCGACACAGGAGGAACATGAGGCTGTCGAAGTTCAAGTGATGAAGCTTGCTGAGGCCATTCAACAACTTCAAGCAAGGTTAACAGAGTTAAAGATACAAGAAGTACCAAGCACTCTATAGGAAGTACACGACCAAAGGGAAGAAGCCACTAAGAGTTCAGTAGGAAGGATCAGAGCCCTCACCTCATAATGCAAGCAGTTAATCATCATAAGTGCGCAGAATTATGAATGCCTCACGTAAGATCTAGATCGTAGGAAGTTGGAAGCACAACTACAGGAGGCGCAACAGCATGCACTGACAGTTCAAGCGCATATGAAGTCACTCACTGTGGTCAAGAGAATGAGGAGATCACAAGAACAACGTGTGGCCCAACAACAAACTATTTCCATCTAGGGAAGAGTCATGGAAGTCACCCAGAGGCTACAACCGGTGTAGGATGAAGCCTACACAGTGTTTGAAGAGATCAAAGGACAAGGCTCACAGTTGGACCAAGTGGTTGCAATAGTGGCACAGTGCATGGAAGGACCTGTTACCAAGCAAGTACTCCAAGAGCTCGCTGAGCAAGAGGCTCCAGAGAAGCAGCAGGTTGAGGCAGCTTGAGCTAACCTTGAGGCCTTTGAAGAAGTGTTGCCTAGATTTGAGTGACTCGAGATGAGTCGCAGGTGAGTGTTGGGGGCATGTTCACCCTCGACCAAGTTTTGAGGAAACATTGATCAGGTTTGACCAATTTTGGACTTCGACGGGATGGTTGAAGATGGAGTGCCCAGGCGTAGATGAGATCACGGGATCTCACTTATTTTGTGGACCCAGCATGGGGTACATTAGGGTTTTTGTATTAGGGTTTTGGGATGTTGGCCCATGGGTTTACCCATGATTAGGCCTTTTTGTAAGGGATGTAAAAGTATATATAGGAAGGAATATTGTAATGTAAAGGTAGAAAAGTGTTCTTAGTGCAAGCAATGTAGTGATGGGCTATGTGCAAGAGACAAGGGATGTGTATGTAGCTAAGTGAAAGTGGATCTGAGTTGCTTCGTGCAATAGACTATATATGTAACGCTTTGTGCGAGTTGGCTCTATGCCTTGATCTGATTTTGGGAAGGTGGATCTGGTGCTTAGTGTGCATATCACCTATCCAGTGCAAATATTGGCTCTATGGCTTAGTGCATAGGAGTAGATGAATGTAAGAGTTTGAAGCAGAATAATAGAAGAAGAAGCAGTTGGTGGACGTAGCCCCAGACTAGGTTGAACCACGTAAATCTTGTGTTAATGGTTTGATTTGTTCTATAATGTTTATTTTATGGATCTATTTAGTGCATTGAATGTTATTAATGATATAATAAATCTATGAATGCTTAATGATTTGTATATATTGAATGTGTTATATCTGACTTATGATGTTAAGTGTGATGTTTATCTGTCTTTGTTACTACATCGATCTGTACTTAAGGTTTTATCTACGATTTGATCAAAGCTAATGAACTAGTATATGTTGTCCTAAGTACTCTGTGGAGTGTTGTAATCATAGATCTGTGTTCCATCTTGGTTACAGACACATGTTTCCTATAACCCCCCCTGTCTCTACCTTGGGTGACACTTTGCCTGCTTTGCAGGTGTTGCCGAAAGGGCTGATAGTTAGGGTTTTGTTGGTGCATTGTCGAAGCGTTGAACCATGGGTCTACCCCTGTGTCAACAAGGGCTGATAGTATTAGGAGGTGTTTGTTGGAAACCATAGTAGATATGAACTTGGGTCAGCCCAAGATTGGTAGTTGGAGTGAAGTCTAACCAACAAATGGTTTTGTTTCCAATTGGAACATAATGGGATTGAGTGAATGAGATCTGCTAAAGAAGCATGAAAATAATGTCATATATGGTGACACATCATTAAAAGAATGAGAATATAAAAGGGGATGTTGAGACCGTGGAACCCAATGAAGGAAGATATTGAGAGATGGTTGAAAACAAAGGAGATGGAATTTACGTAAAAAGATAACAGAAACCCGAAGTTAACACCTAGCAAATATTTGGACAAGTATGTATTCAATGACTTGCACGAAGTATTTTTCTATGATTTCTCACATGTGTTGCAGGAGTGGATATTGAGGTTGAAATACAACCACCCTAAAAATTGGATCAGACAACTAGAGTGGAATTATGTGGAGATCATTCAGTTACAACAAGTTGATAATAAATTTATGCATGCAGTAGATTTCTAGTTAGACATCATTGTTGCAGGATTTATCACAGAGTTTGCAATAGATACTACAAAGTCTTACAATGAAGCAAAGAAAGAGTTCCTGAAGGGACCTTAAGATAGGTATATCAGATCGATGTATACTTCCATTAAGATGTTATTGTATAACAAAGGTTTAATGGCAATGGCCTCAAACAACTAAACTTCCTTGCGTGCATGCGGGAAGGGGGGAAGCACTCACAAGAGATAGAGAAATGGAGGAAGAGATGGAGACAGGAAAGAAGGAGGAGGCCTTGGATCCA
The DNA here is from genome assembly GCA_032191745.1 of Picea mariana. Taxonomy (NCBI): domain Eukaryota; kingdom Viridiplantae; phylum Streptophyta; class Pinopsida; order Pinales; family Pinaceae; genus Picea; species Picea mariana. Next base: position 39,506 of record JASDQU010438650.1, read on the forward strand.
ATCATGATGGAGGAATACCAAATCAAGAATATCATGGCAACAACTATAAGAATGCATAGTTGAGTACCCTACCAATATAAGATGAACAATAAGAAGAGAGCCATAGCCACGGGGGAAGGCTTGGCAAGTGACGAAGAAGAAGTAGAGGATCTCTGGGCTATGGAGAAGATTGAGGAAATCATGCATGCGACATATGAAAGGAAGACAAGGGGTCCAAGAGAATAAACTGGAGGCAAAACTCCTATCCATATTAGTGTTAGTGTGGAACCCATAAAAACATGTGCGACTAATACACCAGAAAGAACACCACCATTTAGACAATCAAATTTTAGTGGAATAAACGCAGGAGGAAGTAAATCTAAATAGGGAGAAACAACTGGGGCATCTAGTTCAGGAAGTATTAGTCAAGGATCTACACCACGCAGAGGTAGTAGTTCAACATTAAGGATGGCAGGACATGATCCTACCATCAGGTTACTAGAATTCAAAGGAGAGGCATCGGAGGACCCCGAGAAGCACTTTTTCATCTGTGAAAAGATCTGGGAAGAAAAGAAGATCACAGATGAGGATACCAAACTTGCACAATTATCCATCATGCTGAGAGACCATGCACTAGATTGGTACATGAGCTCAGCTGCAAACAGTCCACCAGTAACAACCAAAACAATTGTGGTTATGAAGAAGTTGTTGATAAATGAATTCCAGAAGCCTAGCTCAGAGGATCAGTACATGAATGAGATGATAGAGATCAGACAGAAACTAGGAGAATCTGTATGGGAGATAGACCAAAGATTCAAATGATTGAAGGAAAAGCTAAAGTATGTCATGACAGATATGCAACATAGGCATCTGTTTGTGAATTCACTAATAACACACTTGAAATACCCTTTGAGATAACAGAAGTTTCGTACCCAGGTAGAGGCTCTGTAGGAAACCTTGCAACTAGAATAGAACCAATATCAGAAGACAAATCCAACAATAGAGGAGCTCAAGGAGGACCTGAAGAATATAACATTTCAATTAAACTAGAACATGAGTAAGGACACAAGAGAAGTTGTTTGGTGTACCACATGTAGGATAGAAGGACACCACAAGAATGAATGCCCAACTTTTGTGCAATACATGGCAACATGATTTCCAAACCCTTTGCCAATGGGAGGACTATGGTGTGATATCTGTAAGACATAGGGGTATGATCCATATCATTGTCCAATGAGGTAGAAATACCAGATAGTGCCTAAGAGTTCATATTGCAACCTTTGCAAGTCAGTAGGCAATGATGACAAACATTGTAGGACAATGGATCTGATGAGGGAAAGAACATCAGACACCTATAGGGTGCAGGCCGAGATGATGATAGGGAAAGATGCACCACAGTTTAACCAAGTACCAACCCCATATAACACTATGCCACAACAATATAACATTGCACATCTGTATTACAATACCACACAACCACAGTATAATCTCGCATAGTATAACTAGGTGCCTCAGTACAACTCACCGTGAGGAGATCGAGTTGGCTACATAGGTGGAGGATGAGGTAGAGGAGGCTTTGGAAGAGGCAGAGGACCGATGGTATGCCATAAATATCAACAACCAAGACACTATGCAAGAGAATGTCCACTTCCACTAGCAACATGTATGTATTGTAGCGCATCTGACCATGACACTGAAGATTGTTCGACACTATTGGGGAAGATACAGGAAAAGATAAATCATAACAACCAAAATTTGCAATGGATTTATGTATAAGCGAGGGATGATGGAATAAATATAAACATAGTTACGCGCAGAGGATCTAAAACAAGAGATGATGTAGTAATACAAGATCCAACACAACACCAATGGGTGAAGAAGAATGCCAAACCGCAGAAGCAGTTTGATGCAAAGAAAAAAAAAGAGATATTCAAGCAAGCTAGACATTTCATCTACATCAACTGCAAAACACACTCATGAGGTACCAATGTATATGATGCCTTCATCATTGGATCACACTAATGAAGCACAACCTCTAGAACAAATAAGTACCATAAAGGATTTTCTGCAATCCCGTGTTAAACTACTAAATGATCCATCATCTATTAAAGTGTTACAAAATATGTTAGAAATATGTAACACAGATGTAGAGGGAAAGCTAGAGCAGAAAACAATTAATCATTTTCATACAAGGAGGAGAACAAGAAGAGAGCTCAGATTGAATGCCAACATTAGAGATTTCGACATGGGGGATATTATACTGGATTTAGGCTTTGAAGTGAATGTACTACCCAAGAAGACATGGAAATTTATGAGAGATCCCAAATTAGGATATTCACCTATTCAACTAAAACAAGAAAATCAACATAGTTTTTTTGTAATTGGAAGGCTAAAGGGTGTGGCAGTAGACCTGGATGGAGTGTGCACTAAAGCCGATTTCGAGGTGATAGAAATAGTGGATGGAACAACATCTTATCCATCATTGCTTGGATTGGATTGGGAATTTTTAAATTAGGCCATAATCAATCTAAATATGAGGAAGATGAAATTTGAATCAGGAGAGTACACAGTCATTGTGCCACTAGATGCATCAGAAGGAGAAAGGTTTGTAGAACCCACTTGTTTAGACCTGGAGGAAATTAGGCAGTTATACAGAACCACAACGCGAGAAGAAGATTATGTGAATCCAAGTGTAGACGGGGCACTCAGTTAGAGAAGTATCATGTCATGTGCATCAGACTCAGATACAGGGTTGGAGAATTGGCAACAGAGATTACATGAAGTCTCCACAAGAAGGTGCGCAAGAATAGACTGCACAGTAATATGGGTAGGTACAGAGATAAGAGAGCCTCACATATTTCATGGGGTTAATGACTTAGAAGAATTCCTAAAAAGATATGAATATGAAGTGTTATAAAATTAGAGGCTCTTAGCTCTGGATATAGCACTCAAGAAAACACCTACAAGATGGTGGGGTGTGCACAAAGAGATAGTCAAGGACTGGTATCAATGTAACCGATTACTGCGCATCATATTTAGCACAGAACAGGGAAGCAATAAACTTCAAAGATACGATGGACAGGGGACACCAACAGAACACTTGGAGAAGTACATAACACTATGGAGAATGACACCACCAAAATAATGGTCTCATCACCTTATTCACATATTGGAAGGAATTCCAATAAACTGGTATGTAGACCAAGAATTGCACAAAGGCACTGCAGAATGGACAACATTATAGTAGAATTTTATAGTCACTTTCTCATTTGAACATGAGAACCCCAACATGTATTCATCACTCAAACAGATCAGAGGGGTAATATTCATTCAATAACCGGATGTTGAACTTATAATAGAGTATTAGTAGCAGAACAGACAAATAGTGAAAGAACTACTTTCATGCTACCATGTGCAGGAAGAAGCACCAGATGAAGATGACCCACCCAACATTCAAATTACAGAAATTGAAGGAGAAAGAGAGGTGGAAGGTCCATATATCGAATTAGAAGTATTTTTTGTGCCAATCAAAGTGAAGAAAGTAAATATTGGGACAAATGACAATCCCAAAATGGCCAGTATTGGGGATTACTGGGATGAATAGACAATAGAAAGAATAACAGAGTTACTGTGCGAGTAAAATGACCTTTTACCAAAAAAATCTATAGAGATGAAATGAATAGAAGGAGAGTTAGGAGAGATGAATATACCTCTCAAACTTGAGGCTAGATCAGTCAGGCAATGATTGTATAGGCTAAACCCAATATATAAGCAGAAAGTAAAAGAAGAAATTGATAGAATGTTGGAAGTTGGTATCATAGAACCAGTGGAGGAATCTAAATGGGTAATCCCTATGGTAGTTCAAGAAAAAAATCAAGGAGACATAAGAATATGTGTTGATTTGAGGAAGTTGAATGATGCTTTCCTACATGACCCTTTTCCCACCCCTTTCAAAAATGAATTATTAGAGAATGTAGGAGGCCAGGAAGCCTACTCATTCACAGATGGATTCTCAAGATACCATAAGATAAAGATAGCTCCAAAAGATAGGTACAAGACCTTTCCACAGGATGAGGATCCTACCAGTACATAGTCATGTCTTTTGGACTGAAGAATGCACCAGCAATATTCTCAAGAGTAGTCATAGCTGCATTCAAAGAATTCATCCATCAGTTTTTAGAAGTATACCCAGATGATTAGACAATCTACAACATGTTGAAAGATCATGTAGAGGTATTAAGGATGATTTTGGAAAGATGCAGGAAGTGTCAGATATCATTAAATATCAAGTAGTGCATCTTTGGGACACCTTTTGGGATACTATTGTGCCATATAGTGTAAAAACAAGGCTTTCTAGTAGATCTTGCCAAGATTGCAGTGATTGTCAATTTACCACTACCAAAATTAGTACATCAGTTGAGAGCAACATTGGGACACACATGATACTACAGGAAATTCATAAAAGGGTATGCGCAGATCATTGCGTCGATGGAGAAACTGTTGAGGAAATATACTAAATTTTAGTGGAATGAGGATTGTCAGTGAGGATTGGACACTCTAAAAGAGAATATGGTAACAAAAATGATACTAGTATTCCCAGAATGGGAAAATACATTTCATGTGCATGTAGATGTATCAACCATAGCACTTGGAGCTATTATGGCACAACTAAGAGCAGAAGAGTTAGACCATCCTATAGAATTTGTAAGGAGAAAATTGTCAGAGTCAGAGAAGAACTACAATACCACAGAAAGAGAAGGCCTAGCAATGGTATATGCACTATAGAAGTTCATACACTATCTACTTGGGAAACATTTTAAAATGTTGACAGATCATTTTTCCCTCAAATACCTAGTCAATAAGCCAGTGTTGGGGGGAGGATTTGTAGATGGTTACTGTTGTTTCAGGAATTTGAATTTGAAGTGATAGTCAAGCCAGGGAAGTTGAATGTAGGACCTGACCACCTATCAAGGATCACCAATGGAGAGGAACCTATGAATTTAAAGGGAAAGTTCCATGATGCATAGTTATTTTCAGTCCAAGTAGCTGATGGATATTTTTCTAACATCATTCAATACTTGAGGGACTGCGCCACAAGAATTCAACACTACACAAAAGAAAAATATGGCAGTCAGAGCTGCATACTATCAATTGATTTTAGGACACTTATACAAGATGGGCACAGAAAACATATTGAGAAGATGTGTACTATAACAAGAAATGCCTAGGATTTTAGCAGAGGCTCATGAGGGAATAGTTTGAGGACATTATGTAGGTAAATCTACTGCATATAAGGTATTGCGTGCAGGACTATGGTGGCCAACCATCCATAGAGATGCAAAGGACTATTGCTAGAGATGTGATGTATGTCAGAGGGTTGGTAAACCTAATAGATAGGATGAGATGCCCCTAAGACCACAAGTAACCTTGCAAGTATTCGAAAAATGTGCAATAGATTTTGTGGGACCAATTAATCCACCAACAAAGAGGTCAGGAGAAAGGTATATCATTATTGCGACATAGTACTTAGCGAGATGGGCAGAAGCAGCACTAGTAAAATATTGCAGTGCAGAGACAACAACACACTTCCTGTTTGAGCAAGTGATCACTAGATTTGGATGCTCAAGGATTTTGATGGTGACCAAGGAACTCAATCAATAGTACTATCAAGGCTATGACTAAGGAGTTTGAAGTCTATCATCAAAAGAGTACACCATATCACCCTTAAGCAAATGGAACAATGGAAGACTTTAATAATATCTTAGAGAATGCATTGACAAAGATCTGCAATGTCAACAGGGACGATTAGGACTTGAAGATACCAACAATATTATAGGCATACACGACTACATGCAAAAAGTTGACAGGGAAGACACCGTTCATGTTGGTGTATGGATAAGAAGCAATGGTTCCATTAGAATTCTTGGTACCTAGTTTGCGTGTAGAAAAAATCACTAAAATGACAGAATTAGGTGCAGTACAAGAAAGGCTAAGTCATCTGATGGTGATGGAACAAAATAGGATTCTAGCAGGATTTCACCAAGAAGTATAGAAAGCAAGGGACAAAGCTTGGCATGAAAGAGATATTAAAAGGAAGAGTTTCAAGGAGGGAGACCTAGTCTTGGTGTATGACAGTAAATTTCTTCAGCACCCAGGAAAATTCAAAATGCATTAGTTGGGACCATATGAAGTGAATATTGTCACAAACGGGGGAGATGTACAATTGAAAGATTTAGGAGGTACATAACTAAGAGGAATGATCAATGGGAGTCAACTGAAACTGTATAAGGACAGTCAAACTCATAGTACTTAGGAAGTTACCACACAGTAAAGAGATATGTATATAGTTTACTATACTTGGAAAAAAGAAAAAGAAGATTGCGCGTAGCTATTATAGAAAGATTTGCCTCACCATTGCAATCTTCAACAAAGGGCCTTTTTACATTTCCCTATGCAGACTTGTCATCCCTTTTTGATGATTCCAGAGCTAAAAATAAGTATTTTTCCACATATACACTCCCTATCTACTATACATCATGTCTATACGTAGGATGCTCCACTACAGCCCGTGTACATCAGGATTTGTGCCAGAAAATACAAAAATGAAGTCGGGTTTCCATGTCATGACAGGAGATCTCTGATCCTTGGACTTCTATATACTGGAAACGTTTTGACTCGGCCCTTCAATTCCATTTGAAGGCTATAAATGAGCCAATTTTGAACTATGGAAAAGAGGAGAAAGCATTCAAGTTTGAGAGCAAAGTTACTCTGGAGAAATTACTTCACATTGAGTCTACATCCTTTTGTCCCTCAAGTCTGAACACAGTGTTCAGCCCCCAAGCTCTTCCCTTATTGTTGAGAGAGCCTCATTGTCTCCCTTCTATGAGATTTCCTTTGATGGAGGATTGAAGTGGTGGAGACCCAGCTGAAAGGAACTTGGTTTCTTGATTTCGAACTGTGCCGACATGGAAGTCTGTAATGTTTTCAATTCTACTAATCATTTATTAATAGAAATACTCCTTTCCCGTCCAATTGGTATCGTGCAAATATATTATTATTATCCATGGGCATGTTTTTTATGTTTATTAATGGATTATGATATCTAATGTGCTAACCCCTTTATATTATCACTATATGCTTGCTCTACTTGTTTGTTGGAAACTTGTTGCAGGTATAAAGATTTGGGTCGAAGTGCTCAATGATAGAATATCATCAAATGTTGGATCCAGGTAGGCCTCTTTATTATCTTGAACATTAGTTTATATAGCATATGTTGGAACTGAGTTGATTTCTGCAGTCATACCTATCTGTTGTGGTTTACCCTAGCCATAGATATTTTTTCCCTCGTTACATAAATGGTGACTCCACTGGGGAGATTTTCTTTTTAAGGGTTTGAATTATTGCTTCTCCTTACATTGCTCTTTTTCCTTTATGGTCCTTGTCATATATTTGCTTGAAAAATTCTGTTCACTTTGGGTCTAATTTTTTATCCTTTTTCCCCCTTGCATGGCCTTGTTTTAAATCCTGTATGCGCCCTATTACCCTGATAGTCGCGTATACACGCGGGCTGTTTCACTGCAAGCTACGTATATACGTTCTGTTTTCCTGAACAGTCACGTATACCACTTTTCCTTGTCTATTTTCTTGGTTTGGTGTTTGCTAGGTGGGATTTGATGATTGTTGAGCCTTCTTAGGTGTCTGTAGTGCCTGTTAAGCTTCTATGGGTTGACAGGAAACTTGTTTGGAGTTGAATTTTTTGGCGTAGTCTTTCTCATCTTTTCATTTTTTTATTTTCCTTGTACTCTAGGTTATTTTCTTGGCTGCTTGGTATTCTGCTTAAGTTATTGCTTTTATACACAGTAGAATTTTTATATATCAAGTTTCTTATCAGTCCATGCATTTTCTTTTTTGTATATTGAAAATACAAAAAAATAGGCATTTTGCATTGGTTGGAATTTTTGTTTTTTGGAATCTTTATCATTAGATTAGCTCATTTAGTGAAAGATTGCATTTTAATTCTGAATTGCAGAGTTGAAATAAAAAATTGAATTATTTTTATAAGCATATCATTCATTGAAAAATTAGAGTTAGACTTTGCATTATATTCATATTTACTTTCTTGCAGAGTCATAAAATCATGAGTTTCACTTCCATACCTTTTTGAGTAATCATGGCCAATAAAATTTACGCTTTAAACTAAAATTGATTAGTCATGATTTTATTTTCTAGGGTGCAAAAACTAGTCTAGGATTTAGTGCCTTGGAATAGGATTTTGTGAGTAAACTTCTCCAAGGCAATTAAATCAACATATGTGTATGATAAAGGGAGTTGAGAATTCCATTGTATAATTGGTAAGATCAGGAGGCTCCGCTCACACTGGAGTTAATCACGAGGTCGCACAAAGTTGGTTGAAGGGATATCCCCCAGATATTTGCCTAGCGTCAGAGATATTTCTGTGGATTTATTCATATCTGAGGATATTTCTAGTGCCCATACCTCCATGAGAGGCGGTGCTTTCAAGGTTTTGGGATTTTCTACCCTGCCCATATGGTGATCCAAACTTACGATTGCTCACCTATGCATCGGTTATACAGTAGATTATTAGTTGCTTGACTTAGGTACCTAATAGGTTACTTGCAGGGGTTATTCTTCTTGTACCCTGGGTCAGATAAGGGTCGGACAACACACAACCTTTATGGAGGATTACCTCTCCGGGGGGGTCTGACCGACTGGTTGTTAAGCCCACGAGGGCCCCTATAACTGATTATGTTACCTCCAAACTTTAGCGGGGATTCTCAAGTCCCTCTTGGACGAGACATACCTTCTTTAGCGAGGGAGGCCACTCATCCATTTTAGCTCATTTGCATGCATATTGGCCATTTGAATTTTATTGTAATAATTCACCATGGAGTCGGACCAGCATCCTCGTCGGTCCCGTCGGTTGTTACAGTTACCACCAGATTTCGAGTTCTTTCCTTCTAAAAGGCATAGAGTTATTAGGCATGGTACACACACATCCACCTTTCAGACTTGTGGTTCCACAAGGATGAGTATTGAATCTAGTATTCAGAACATTGGGAGCTCTTCAAATCCCATACCCACTATAGTTAATGGTAGCCCTTCGACTCCTACAACCACTACAGTTGCAGCACCGGAGTTACCTATCAGTATTATGGCTCGGCCTATAGTTAATGCTCCATCTCTTGCCTCACACCCTTTTGGGGGGCTTGGCCACTTACCGGGTTACAATGTTCAGTCCATCCCTATGGCTTCTAGTCCATTTTCCTATGGCATGGCCAAATTTACTTCGTTGTTTTCGAATGCCATCCCAACTATTAGTCCTAACACTAGCATGGGACTTGGGGGCACTACACCTCCTTATACTCCTTTTTCATTTGGTGGTTCTCATATCCCTCAAATGAACCCTTATTTAGGAAGTGTTCCTGCTTTTAACCCTGGGTCTAATGCTACTACTACTAGGTGGAACAACCAACCTGGCGGACAAGTTTCATCCTATATTCCTACCTCCTCGGTGCCAATTCCGACCGATACTTTTGGCATGATGAATCCAATTCAATCCTCTGGTTTCTCACCTGGAGGAGGTCAGTCTTACACTTTGGGCAACCCCCAACCTGGATCCAATCTAGTTGGGGGCAGTTTTTATAACCCCCAGCCCAGATATAATCCGGCTAGGGGAAATTTTCATAATCCTCATCATAACATTCTTGCTAGAATGATGCCCAACCCACCTTATATGAATCAGCCTGGAGGAGGGCCTTACAATCCTAGACAAGGATATGGTTCTTACCAGAATCCTAGATGGAATGAAATTCCCAACGCGTAATCTTTCACGGGAGGTTGGGTCCAGATGTTGCAACCTCACCTCCCTTTTCTAGCCATGCTTAATCTGCCAATGGTATTGTAGGTTTCGCCAAACCCTAAACCTGAACCTCATACCGATGGTATTGTAGGTTCTGCCAATGTAAATTCCATAGACTTTGTGACAAGCCACTTGAAGAAATTGTCTCTAGGCCAGTCTCCTAGAGGGCCAGCTTCATGTGTGTCCTCTAATCCTACTCATTTGGCGAATGTGCATTTTATGCAATCGTCGAGAAACCCAAATGGTGACCAGGAACCAGGAGGGAATAAAAGGAAAGGTTGAAATAATTGTAAGGGTGGGAAAAATGGTAATAAACCCAAGGACAATGATAATAATGGGAAGCTGAATAATAATGTTGGAGAGGGAAAGAAAGAGAAACGTAAGGTGAAGTTTCCTTGTAAACATTGTACCGATGAACACCTTACACATTTATGCCCCAAGCTTGCAGAAGATGCGAGGATTTTAAATATACCACCCACTGTGCTGACAAATCCATTCCCACATAACTAGCACATGGCCTCGAGCTCCTCTAACGCTGAAAATGCGGTCAGTGGAAGTCAAAACCCACCATCGCAAGGTGGCGACCGTTTTTGTGTCAATATGCTCTATGAAAAAATTGATATAGCTACTCGCTCTTGAGATTATAGCTCTTCAAAATCTAGTAATGGTCTAAAATCTCCTCCTCCCCCTCCGGAGATGAACTTACAGATTGAGAAACTAGAGCCACCGCCTCATATTCCGAAAGGAGTACTCAAGTGCTCTACCCACAACCCTAATGCTAGAGCCACCCAGAACTACTCTATTGTTGAGGATCTGGGCCAAACCCCTTGTGCAATGTCGGCTTTGGAGGTACTCCAGACGTGTCCCTCATAGAGGAATGCCTTATTCTCTGCCTTAGGATCTCTTGAACCTAGTGGCTTAAAAGTTATCAAGTTTAATGTCACAGATGTGAAGCCTCGCTTACCTTACCATGGGGCCTTCCAAATCCACGTTCAGTATTCCAAGTATACCATCAAACGTGCGGTTGTTGATGAAGGTGCTTCCACTTGCGTGATGTCCCTGGTTTGTTGGAAAGATCTTGATTCTTCGACTCTTTCCAAGTCATCGAACATGTTGACTACCTTCGACGGTCATTCCTTCCACCCTCACGGTATTCTCCCTACCTTTCCAGTCCAGTTAGGTGGGAGGACGATAGAGGTGGAGGTAGAGGTAGTTGATGTGCCTCTTGATTATAACCTGTTACTAGGATGCAATTGGACCTATGCTATGGTCGTCGTCGTATCGTCTGTCTTTCATACTCTTTGTTTTCCTCATCAAGGGAAGATTGTGATGATCGATCAATTATCCTTTGTGTATTCTAGTCCTAATGCATCTGTTGGATGGTTGATCCCTATGATCGACAATTCTCAGCCGACAACTGAAAATATTGGTGTCAGAATGTATTCTTCCCTTATGGGTACTTTTGACTTCTCGGCATTGAATCACCAAGTTGTTTCCATGTCTAGTAGGCATATTTTGACAGGGAGGTCCATTCCTTTCTGCACTTCTTATTTTAGTGATCCATGGACCCTACCTTCCCCAACTTCATCTTGTGAAGGTCAGTTACATGCTAGCATGGCCATACCGCTATCGACAACAGAGATTGCATATCAAGTTGTTCTTGACTCTTCCGCCAATCCTGATCCGGTCACCTCGCCGATGGATGAGGAGGATCCCACTCTTAGGACTGTATGGGCCACCTCGTTATCTTGTTCAAATGATTTCCTAGATGATAATTTTCCTTCGGACGAAGCCATCCTCGAAGCCATGAATGGTTTTGATAGACCTTGGGATGATATGCATCATCGATCTTATTTTCTCCCAAGTCTTGAAAGAATCGAACAAGATGATTTTCAGTCTACCTTGAGTGAGATAGTCGGTCACGTCGTAGTTCCACTTGATACGCATGAAATTTATGCCAAAGGAAACATGGTGAGTATTTATCCTACCATCACAATCGATATCTCTCGTACCCCTGGCAAGATTGAAAACGTAAATATAGGTGTGGATTGTTTGCCAAAAGAAATTGTGATCTACACCGACCTCTTGAAAGAATTTTGAGACGTGTTTTCTTGGTCATATGAAGAGATGCTAGAAATTGCCCCTCATATTGTCGAACATGATATTAGAACTTATCCAGATGCTAAACCTGTTAGGCAACGTCTTAGAGATGTGAATTCTAGGAAGGCCCCTGCTATTAAAGAAGAGGTGGAGAAGCTTCTTAATGCTGGCTTCATCTACCCAATTCCTTTGATTGAATGGGTATGTATGGAATTTTGTGACCTAAACAAGGCTTGTCCTAAATATAACTTCCCCACACCTTTCATTGATCAGATTCTTGATGAGTGTGCAGGAAGCGAAATATTTTCTTTTATGGACAGATTTTTAGGATATAACCAAATCCAAATCAAACCTAAGGACCAGCACAAGACGAGATTTATTTTTCCTTGGGGTAATTTTGCATACCGGAAAATTCCTTTTGGCCTTAAAAACATTGGAGAAACCTTCCAACGTGACATGAATTTCACTTTTCATGATCTTAAACACATAGTCAAAGCTTACCTTGATGATCTTGCTTCTCACTCTCACAAGAGAGTGGATCATGTTATCCACCTTCGGCTTGGTTTTGAAAGATGTCGTTACTATAGAATCTGTTTGAACCCTCACAAATGCATCTTTTGCGTTAGGTCTGGTTGTCTCCTAGGATTCCTAGTTTCCGAGACTAGGATCATGGTAGATCCTCTCAAGGTTGAGGCAATACTTCAATTGCCTCCCCCGCACATAATTAGACAACTTCAGGGTTTACAGGGGAAAGCTAATTATCTACATCGGTTTATAGTGAATTGTGCCAATATCACTAAGGGTTGCATGCACCTATTGAAGAAAGACACCCCTTTTATCTGGGATGAGCGAGCTCATGAGTCTTTCGATGCTTTAAAGAAAGCCTTAGTATCGACCCCTCTGCTGATGTCTCCTGATTAGAATAGAGATTACTTGCTTTATATCTCCGCGTCTGAGGAGATGATTGGTATGGTTCTAGTTCAGAAGGATGATGAGCTCCATGAGCACGTCATCTACTAGCGTAGTCAAAATTTAGTCGGTCCTGAGATTAATTACTCTCACGTTGAAAAGCTATCGTTGGTTGCCGTTCACACAGTCCAACGTTTATGTCACTATATATTACTTTGCAATACTATGGTGGTTGCCGATGTCAATCTGTTTCAATACGTCCTTACTAGGCATATCAAAAGGGGGATATATAATAAATGGATTGTCAAGTTACAAGAATTTGATCTCGACTTCGCTTCAACAAAGTCCAAGAAATCACTAGTATTTGCAGAGTTAATATCCGATTTTCCATGGTTAGATGAGGATGTTATTCATGTTGATTCATTTGTGGACGAACATATTTTCCTTGTCTCGTCGTTTGACCCCTAGTATGGAGACATTGCCTTATATCTTCAAACCTTGAAGTTCGCTCAACATCTCTCGCGAGATGGCCGATGACATATTAGATACCAAGCCAAAAAGTACACTATCGTCAATGACACTTTTTATCACCAAGGAATAGATGATATCTTGCATCACTTCTTAACCCCCGAAGAGGTTGAGTCAGTCCTAAATGATTGACACAAAGGGGCTTGTGGTGGTCACCTATCCGAGCTTGTGACAACCCAAAAAATATTGCGAGCCAGTTATTTCCAGCCTACTATCTTTAAAGATTGTATCGAAGCGATTAAGAAGTGTCACCCCTGCCAGGTGTTCACTTGGAAAATGCACTCGCATCCAACCCCTCTTCACAAAGTCATTATCGTCGGTCTTGTTATCGCGCTGTTTGTATTTTAGGTTACAAGGCTAAAGGATAAGGGTCAAACTAGCATAACAAGAACCTCCCCACCCAATGTCACCTCGATGGGGGGCTCTTTCTGTTTAGGGAGGTTAGCCCAAGGGACACGTCCCCGGTAACCTGGGGTTTGAAGAGGCAAAGAGTAAAAGGTCAAAAGTTAAGGTTATCCCTCCTCACAGGTTACCACCAGTATCAGATATTCCGGCTAATCAGCCAATAAAGAAGTGAAGTCCTTGTTGAGAACACCTACCCGGAACAAGACAATAACAACACTATATGTATATTTGCAGGGTATAATTCAAAAGGTTAGTACTTCTTGATTATCTGATTTCATTTAACAAGCAATATAACAGATAAGATGAGGTCAACGTTTTACTAATTAGCCAATGAAAAATCACTAATTCATCAATATCTATCACAAAATGACCAAGCCAACAGTATTATCAATCAAAATTAGCTCAATAAAGGATTGACATCATCATTAATTGCTGAGTTAGAAGGCTTGTTGTGTCAGGTATGACATCATCCCTAGTTAGTGGCGTTAGGGTTAGTTAGGGTTTCAAAATTTGAAAGTTTGAAAGATGATTTTACACACTACAAGCTCAACGTTTGAAAGAATATCAGTGCCTTAGGGTAAATGCAGTCAAAGTAAGGGCAAAAGATCTCAGGAGGATTTAAAATTTAAAGATTGGAGGGTAGGGTTCTATGGTGCTGCAATGGTAGGGCCCTATAATCAAAACCCTAAGAGAAGGAGGCTCATTCTGGTGTTGCTTAAGCAAGGCCTCATGCTCCTTCCTCTTTCTCTAAACACACTTGGCAAAACGACTAGCTTCAAGGTACAAATTTAAGGGAGAAAAGTGTTGCAGGGGCAAGGCTTTTCAAACCCTAGAAGGTTAAAACCCTAGGTGTAGATTTAACTAGGCCCAGGACGTCTCCTCTCTTCAACCTATACTTTAATGCTAACTCAGAAAAAGGGAGATAAGTGTAGCAACGACTAGGCTATATCTTCCTGTATCAATGGCTAAAATAATTTCTCAAGCATGGGGACATATAGCAATGACCTACTAGTGTGCTTGCTACCTAGGGTTTCAAGATTTAGCAATATAATAGCAATATAATAGCAATATAATAGCAAATGTAAGAAATTAAGCTTACAACCATTCACTTAAGAAGTTTTGCATGAAAATTCACTTACATATCATGAAGAATGCATAATCAAACCCTAGTTATAAACCTTCCATGAGAGAAACACCATAAATTCCAAGAGAAATCCTCCAAGAAGAGTTGCGCCTCACTTCCAACACCAAAAATACCAAGCAAAAGACTAAAAGATAATCTCTCACAAGAGAGTGAGTTGTGTTTTTATTTAAAATGAGGAGAAACATCCTCTATTTATACCAATCCATGACCTTTCAATTAAAATTTAGGTCATTAAAACAATCGACAAGGCTGACTACAAAATTTACATTGTTTTTACTTTAACTACTAGAAAAATGTCATAATATGAGAAAAAAGAGGGACGTCAAGCCCTTCTGAGGGAGACGTTGGCCCTTTTGGGCAAATGCAGCATCCAGAAGCCAGACATTGGCCCTTCTAGGTCTCCTCCAAGCTGCCACACGTGCGAAACAACCTCATCAAACTGTCACACACTCAGAATAATGTCCTGCTCTCCTAGGTGACATCCTGTCCATCAAGGGGCAAACGTTCCATCTGAAGTGGGTGATCCCCCCTAGGCCAGTCTCTGCCAAAGTGTCCTGGCTGGAACATCCTTCTTTCTTCTTGTGCAGTGGCTCATCATAACATTGTCTTGTCTCTGCCAGTCCATCAACCATCTGATGGGCTCTTCAGGCCCATGGAGGTCCGAGCTAATCATATCCCCATGTGTACCAGTCCACTGGTACTTGCCCGTCGGGTATGGTCCTGCACATCAAAAACTTCGCCCTCCATGGGCTCATCAGTCCTTGGGATCATAGCAATGTCAATCATATTTCATCATTAAATTTATCAAATACATGCATAAAACCCCTAACATAT
>JASDQU010438651.1:9279-20995 GCA_032191745.1 Picea mariana
AATTGGTAATGTATTTCGGCCATCAGATGCTCTTCTGACCTCACACATTAGGGGGCATCTGTTATAACCCTAAATTGCACCATCCATGCTTACCTGGCATCAGGCCAACTCATTGCCCTTCATTGCCAAAGTCATGCTGAACAGACTCTTAAAAAACCTCTTAAAACAACTAACCCGTGCCCTAACCCATTACTGGGTGCGTTGGAACGCTGGAAGGCCTTATACTAAACGCGTTGGAATGCTGGTTGGCCCACTACAGCCCGTGTTTACCTAATAAAGCACAAAATAAGGAAAGTTGTCGATGGAACGAAAAGCTTTGGGTCAGTTAACTGGAACTCCCAGCCATGCATGGCCGAGAGTTTGTCCAAAATCCTAGCTCCTTCTAGCCTATAAAAGAAGGGGTAGGGGTACTATTCAAGAGAGGAAAAATCATAGCAAAGAAACTCTGCCCAATTTCCAAATCCATTTTGTCCCAACCCTTTAGCCTTTCCTCAAGCTTTAGGAGAATTCAAGCAAAGCAGTTGGAGGACAAAGAATAGGAGGAGCCCAGGATCAGGATCAAGGAACGGTGGCCGATCTCTATTATCATTGTAAGTTGATTCATCTTGAGATTAATAAAGAGTACTTTTCCCGTCCCAATGCATGAGTCTTATGTGTTTCATTTGATTTATGCTTAATCTCTAACCATCTAGTAGAACAATAGCATGCATGCATAGTGTTTTTGTCTTGATTGTAGGATCGTCTTTGGAAGGAGCAGCAGAAGCAAGGAGATAAAGTGAAATGAAGGATCTACACCAACCGTCGATAAAAAGGTTAGTTGGTTCTTTCCATGTTTGCATGTGAAAAAGGGTTTTAGGTTTGGGGTAGAAGGTTAAAATTAATTTCTTAAGGGTCATGATATGCATGCAATTTTAAGCCCTAGCTTGTTAGTCCATAGGGTATAATTTCCCAACAACACTACCATACCCTCCTCGATCCTCACAAAACTCTATAATATTATGTTTAACTTCCTCTGGTCTGGTTGTTCTAATCACTCTCGTTAGCATCTCTGCAGCTAGAAAACCCTGGCCAAACCAAAGAAAAGGGGAGGATGGGGGATTTAGAATCCACTCTTTTTTAGCCAAGCTCTTGCGGCCAACACTCTTTGGCGTGTTCTAAATAAACTAGGCATTTGGCACACTATAATTCTAGACAATACCTCTGCCACAACACAATCAATAGTTGGCTCTTAGCAGAGATGGATACCCCCAGAACGACCTCAGTTTTCTGAAAAAACTTATTGAAAGCTAAAAGTCTTATCACAACTTGGATTTTTTGGCGCCCAAGCTCGGGGCACTCTATTGTTCTTTGTCGTGACTTGATATTGGGGATGGACGCCTCAGTCACACTTTCACCACAACTGATATCACACCTTCATTCAAAAAACATCTCGTACCTCTTTCAAATTTGAGACTCTTGCAGATTGGATGCTCTACCCAATTCCTAGATATCTAGTGCAACTCTTGGCCTAACCGCTGATGCGGCCCATGAATGGAACATTTATTTCCTGGCTCTCACACATCTTGGTATTCACCTTACCTCTTCAGAAGATCACCTTCATTGGTTGGGGGTCGACTGCTCAAGTAACCTCATAGCACAAAATGTTTATGCAACAATCTCTAATTCACATTGGCTTACAAATAACAGTGGCTGGAAAAACCATTTTTGGTCCTAGTGCATACCACCCAAAATAAAGTTTTTTACCTGGCTACTGATAGAATACAAACTAAACACATGGAATAACCTCATAAGAAAGGGATGGACTAGCCCAAGCTATTGCCACCTCTGTCAACTTGATTCAAAATCGACCAACCATCATTTTATCAAATGCCATGTCTTTAAACAGGTCTGGAAAATTATTGCTTTGGCTCTTAAACTTCAATCCACTCTGGATGGGATCGAGATTGCAGATTTCTTTGAATCATGGAATCGAAACTAACAAAAATGCATACACCTTCCTCCACTTATTTGTTGGACTATTTGGTTGGAAAGAAACTCAACCATCTTTAAAAATGCAATCCCATCAACAAATGCAGCAACCTTCAAAGCACTTGGTCTCTACAATTCCTGATTGACACACACGCCAACAAGCCAAAATTATACTGCAACAAACATAAACCAACACTTGAAGATATTCGTACATGCTGGTTTGATGGCACAGTAACCACAAATGGATTTCGGAGTGGAGCTAGAGGATTAATAAAAATCTCATAGAATATTTTTTACAACTAGACTTTCAACTGTGGCCCGGGCACCAACACTAGGGAAAAAATTTTGGGTGCCTGGTCCACAAATATTTTGGCCTCTAGACTCCACATAGGTGTCCTCCAGGTTGTTGGGGACTCCATAATTTTCATAGAGTGGTTGAGAAATAGGGGTGACCTCCAAGTAGTCTCCCTACTATCTTGGAAAAATAGAATTAGAAATTTACAGCCTACTTTCAAGAAGATCAGCTACATCCATATACATCATGAGTACAACAAATCTGTCGACCATCTCACAAAGGAAGTGCTCCAGAAAAAAGTGGGAATCATCTCATACAATCTCTGGATAAATGGTCACGAGGGCCCGCCCCTAACTCTATCCCTTCTCTAAGATTAGATCACAATCCACTATCCTCAACAGACTTTCTTGATATGAAAGTTGTATTATTCCTCTGATCACAACCTCTTGCATCATTCTCTTTCTATCGACGCCTCTCACAGACTCCTCTAACAGTTTCAGCATGAATTTCTATGCACTACTTCCTATCATGAACTTTCCCCCCATGTTGTTTGAAAGACCACCGGTGTCTAAAGTTCATCATTATTTTCTTCTTATATGCGATTGTAATTATCTTGTTGAGAGAACAAATTATATAAAAATATATATAATCGGGAAATTTTCCTGTTGGAAAAAAAAGTTAGACGAAAATATAATGGCTACCCGAAATAAAGAACACTCGGAGCACCTACAATCTGATTCATTAAACTCTCATGAGATTAGAAAATCTACGAATGTCTTCCTATTGGACATAATCTTACTTTTAATCATAACTTGAAGGATTCATTGGTTACGATCCATGACAACTAGGGGTTTGTCGAGTCGATAATTTAGATAATCATGGTTACGATAATTTAGATAAGCATGGAGTCTGGTTACAATAATTTAGATAACCATGGAGTCACTATGATATGGTTAATGTTGAACCTCTACCAAGAGGTAATTTTGTCGGTCGTGCTAATGTAGCAACCCAATTCACATCAACTTAACACAACAATTATTGACTACATAAAAGCTATAGTGTTACAATTTGGTTTCTTCTAATCACAAGTATACATATACATTTTAGTGGTATTACAAATTGAAAATACTTTAAAAACATCAACAAAACTTGGATCATTCACGGATTTCTACATAGGATATTATTTTCTCATGTAAAAACTCAATGTAACTAAATCTATTCCTTATATAGTTTGTAAAAGGAAAAAAAATGACAAAAGTGAGATTTCATTCAATAACCAACTAGACACCTAATTTTATTTTCTTTTGCATTTTTTTCATTGCACATATATCACAATTGCCCATTGTTCTTTAATACTATATCCTTTCTACACATGAGATGTTATGAGAATCACGCATGTTTCCAACGAAAAGTTTCACATAGGCTAAGGAATATAATCCTTCCAACAACAACAATTCATTCCACTAATCCTTAATTCAATTGAACCATTTCACAAGATTATACGCACAACAAACAATAGTATAGTCAAATTTTTGAATGATGAGAATGGGATATACGCATGGGGATAGACGTAGTGGATTAAATAAAATTTTGTATTTCAAACTCTAATATAAAAGAATAATTACGCCGATAGGCGTACACCTATTGACATTGTGCAAAATTAATGATCTTTTAATCTAAAAACCTAATTTGATGGGTAGCAATAAAAGATGCTAGCATATTCTTAGTCGTCCTCTCAAATCAATGGATATGATTCATTGTTCATAACTTTCTTGCATATAAGAATGCATCAGTTAACCTGTTTACTTTTTCACATTTACCTAATCATATTAAGAAATTACTATAAGGCCATATGATTGCCATGTTTACATGATTAACAAGAATTAACATCTATGGAAATTTTAATTGTCACGTTTACATAAAATTGATAATAATGATCCATTATTTACTATAGCATGAGGTTTTAATTGTGTGTTTGGCGTTCTTTTATTTTTTGCCTATGCCTGGGTTCGGTTTGAACTAGTTTTAACTGTGTGTGTCGCCGATACCTATCGACGTTCACTAGCTGACATTGCGGAAGTGCTAGTATATTCTAATTCACAAAATTTGTCTTAAGGCATAAACTAACATTATCACTCAAATATATTAGGGTTTCTTGTTTTTATAATATTAAATCACCCATTGACAAAAATCCATACACTCTCGGTATATATATCATTTAGTCATAACAAATTCATAATTTAATCGTTATACAATAATAACTATGTCAATAATTGACTAATATTGAATATCGTAATGCGAAATTGATGTATGATACCAATCTCCTGCTAACAACTTGTGCACGTCCCTTTACTCCTTCCAATCCTGAGACGTCACTGGTACCTCCCAACCAACACTAGGGGTTCTCTTCTTCACCCTTATCTCCTCGATCCGCAAAGGGGTCACATATAGAAAAATCAGATCCAAACTAGCTCAAGCTTTCCCTCACAAGGAGAGGCTTCCATATCATGCACAAGATTGTATCCTGACTCACACAAGTAAACTTAGTTAATAGAAAGTTCAATAGCAATTCATTCATCCAGCAATAGGGTAGTTTCTCTCTTCCTCGCCACTCCTTTTATATGAAAATTCACCTTGACACTTGTCATTTCATGCACAATTAACTAATTTTTAATAATTTAATTAGATATTATTCACCCCCAAAACATGTCATACTTTCCCCAAGTTTCACATGTTTAATCAATTTTTAATTTAAATAATTAAGCATTTTCCCTCACACCCACAATTAATTCCTAGGTTTTCTCTCAGTTGTCCCTTGGTTCCCCAAATTCTCTTTTATTATGTCCCCTAACAATTTATAGTTGGAGTTTGATTAGGACTCTACTTCTAGTTAATCTTAGAGTCTAGATTGACTTAGGATTCTAACTCCATGTTGACTACACATTCTCTCATGAAATGATTTTCTTTTAATTTAAAATTTCTTTTTTATTAATTTCATTCACACATTGTGCACATACCTAAATTTTATTCTCATTCTCCCTTCACTAGAGTTTATTTTGTCTAACATCCTTTACCCCATTTTACAATTTTATTTAGTCAAAACATCTAGGCTTAAACTTTTGATTATGTTATTTAGTTTATAACTAAATAATAATTTGTACTCTCATTTCTACAAGGTTTAAGTATTCAATTTATTTTCTAGGATACTCTAGATTTTTATTTACTCACATGTTTTCTTGCGACGTGCCCTTCAAGACGCACCACTGTGCTTCAAGGGTTCCACTCGTCGTTGAATTAGTTTGGAATTTGTCTCATGCTTGGAGTCAATACTCCACTTGTTGACCATGTGTGAGACTAAGGGCTTACTGAGGAATAAGGGATCTGTCTTATTGCGTACTCCTCAGAAATCATCGTGAAGGTTTCTTTGTGGGATCTTCTTGATTCATTAAACTCTCATGGAAGGTTTCTTTGTGGTATCTTCTTGAACATGTTTCCCCTCGTTTTCAACGTGAGTGGCTTGCACAGAAAATTCGTCAAGACTAGTGGGGTTAAACAAGAGAAAAGTATGATGAATATAACTGTGAAGTGCACCAATATACTTCATTAAAGTTTCATAGGAATCCAAAGGAATATTTAATCCAAGATATATCTTCCTAAATTCTTTTGTGAAAATTTGTATGTTCTGACCTTTACTCTGTCTCAACATTTTCCATTCCATCATTTTTTTATGTAAATACCCTAATGGATAGAACTGATTCCTTATCTTTGTTTTGAATTCAGACCATGAGGAAAGAAGCTTACCACACTTACTTATGTCCTATAGATTTCTCTCCCACCATACGAGAGAGGTTCCTTCTAACCGAAGATAATCCATTTTCACTTTAACTTCTTCTTTGTCAATATGTTGAACACGGTTGTAATGCCCCTGCTTTGGAACATCATCACAATGCAGAGGTTTATGATGACTAGAGTAGCCAGATGGATGTTATAGTGAATACAGGGGTTATTGAGAGACATTGTGGGGTCCAACTTGCATTTTTCATCATATTTCATCATTATGAACCATTCCACACAGGTTGGCTTTGGTTCCGTTGCATTCCGACGATTTCCATGATTTTGACTATTTTTTGCTATAAGTTAATTAAATTCACTAAAGAGGTCATTTTGGGCACATTACTTGGAGGAAAATCTTAGTGTAATAGCTCATTGGAATTGGGAGGAGAAAAACTACAAGATGGGATAGTAAGAAGTGAATTTTAGTGGCCAGGGAAGCCACAAGGAGAGATAACATTCTTTTCAGAGGTAAAAAGGTTAATTAATTAATTAAAGTGATTTAATTAATTGATTAAATATTAATAAAATGAAAGTCACTTTGGAGGGACAAGGTGAGACAAAAAGTATAAAGGAATGGAAAGGGCCTCTACTCATTCATTCATGTATGATCATCTTTTGATATCTGGCTTTTAGCTAGTGAGACTAGCATTGGGGGTTTTGAGGGTTTTGACTTAACAAACCCTAGAGGACAATTTAGTGGTGAACGATTCCACCTAGCTTGTCCCAAGCTCGGTCTCGAAGATGAAATACTCTCCCACACCATTCTAGTTCCATATCTACTCAGTTGCAGGAGGATTATACATCAGTTGTAGGGGCATAGAGAGAGGGCGCACCAATTAGGGTTTCCAGCAAGAGGGGTGCACCATCCATTAAAGGAGGACTCTTCCTAGCCGAGGATAAGTGATTTTGGGAACTCCAGGTAATGGGTTTTCCTTGCAGGTGTCTTAGCACCATTCTTGGTTGTTTCCGGAAACAGTTCAGTAGAGGGTTTATGTGTATTGAGAGTGGGACGATTTCCCAAGAGGAGGGCACACCATTTCTTGGAGGGTGGCTAGATCCAAGGGTCTAGCAGGTCCTTTGATGATTTCAACACTTGGGTTTTTATTGCAGCATCTCGATCTATCAATATAGCTGGTTTGTGAAGCCATTGGAGGTTCCTAGGAGGGAGGCCCATTTATATAGGGTTTCAGGCATCCAAGTGGGCACACCATTTCTTGGAGGAGGTTCAGATCCATAGGGGTTGAGAGGGATATTGGAGATTTGGGCACCTGGGTTGTTCTTTCCATCACTGGATCTATTGTTTGGCATATTTCTTGAGGTAATTAGGTATCTTCGACAGTAGGGACGAATTATTGAGGCTATTCAGGGTTCTAGTAGGACGTGGCATCTTCCAATGGGGGTTTGACACTTCATATGGCCCAGATCTACCTTGGCATTGGTCTTCATATCTTATCCATCCTTTGGAGGCTTATTTTTTATTATCGGGAGATTTTTGTAGCAGCTTATATTGTCTATCTTCTTAGCCATCTGTTGAGCACTCCAGATTGACATCTTCATTGTAACAGGTTCTCCTATTTCAAGAATAAAAGAAAATTTGAAATGTTTTGGCTTGTTTATCATGTTGCATATGGTTGAGGTATGATTTTGTCTTCTTGTTTATTGCTGCAACACATGTATAATTCATCAACATAAACCCTAAGGCCGAAATCCAGAGGCCAACCTGCAAGTAAACACATGTAAACAAGTAGATCAACAAAGTGTTTGACGAAATGCCATGACCAATAAAAGTTTAAAAAAGACACCCAAAACCATGAAGTTCTTTGGCTTCTTTGACAGCAGGGTCAAATTATTGAGGCCATTTAGGGTTCCAGCAGGACGTGGCATCTTCCAGTGGGGGTTTGACACTTCATACAGCCTAGATCTACCTTGGCATTAGTCTTCCTCTCTTATCCAGTGTTTGGAGGATTATTTTGTATTATCATGAGCTTTTTGTAGAAGCTTTTGTTGTCTATCTTCTTATCCATCTATTGAGCACTCTAGATAGACATATTCATTGTAGCAGGTTCTCCTATTTCATGAATAAAATCAGATTTGAGATGTTTTGGCTTGTCTATCATGTTGCATATGGTTGAGGTATGATTGTATCTTCTTGTTTATTGCTGCAACACATGTATAATTCATCAACATAAACCCTAAGGCCGAAATCAAGAGGCCAACCTACAAGCAACCACATGTAAATAAGTAGATCAACAAAGTGTTTGACGAAATGCCACAACCAATAAAAGTTTAAAAAAGACACCCAAAACCGTGATGTTCCTTGCATCTTGGCTTGGGAACATTACAGTGGTATCAAAGCTTAGATTCCTGCCAACTAGTGAGAATTAGTGCATGAAGAGACTTAGAAGGGTCTTCCATAAGGAGAAATGGATAAGATATACTTTGAGTTAATTTACTGTGAGATAAAGTATTCCAGCCTTAGCGAGGAAACTAGGGCTCAAATAACCTTCCCACTGTATGTAGCCTGGAGAAATACCAGATGGAGAGAATATGAGATTTTACTTGGGATCATCGAATTAGAGGAAAAGAG
The DNA here is from genome assembly GCA_032191745.1 of Picea mariana. NCBI lineage: Eukaryota > Viridiplantae > Streptophyta > Pinopsida > Pinales > Pinaceae > Picea > Picea mariana. The sequence continues at coordinate 17,964 of JASDQU010438651.1, forward strand.
AGCCAGAGACCGTAGAAGGTGGGAAGAACAGAGAAACCCCATGCCCCTTAGGAGCACGCAACTTTTCTACAGTTGCAAGGCTCCTTGGGAACCTAATCATAGGTGTAGGGGTAAGGATCAAAAGCATATTATTGAGGTACGCCATGACAGTAATGATGAGGTGTGCGAGGATGAAGAGATAGATGATGATTTAGAGAAGTCTGATGATGAAAGTGACTCTTGTATAGAGGCTAGTGATAGTGATTCTACCGCAGAGGCTAGTGATAATGACTCTTGCACAAAGGCTAGTGATGCTTGCACACTTGAGGAGGATAGTGACCCTTGCACATGGGAGGAACAATTGGATGGACAGGATGATAACACTGGTGTATCAATAGACATATCACATACCATTAATGACCCTACACCTCAGTAGAGTGGTGAGACTAGTGAGGATTCACATGTCTTAGCACAGATGACCAGCTTCTTATGGTGGCCATGACACATCTGCCATATTTCTAGATTCCCATGATGGCCATGACATATGAGGATAGCAGTAGCATAGAGGAGCCATATGTGCAGGATGCACACCATGGATATGTAGATCCACTGATCCAAGAGGAGGTACATGACATACATACAGTTGAACTTACACATACAGATAAACATGAGGAGATTAAGTAACAACTTTTGGAGACTCCATTAGTTGAGAAGATGGTGAAGATTGACAAGTTGATGGAGAACTTACTTCCAGGATCCGCCTGTAATGATGAGGATGCACTCCTTATTAGTCAGGATGACCATAGCACGTGTCTGGACACATCTATATGGGATCTAGGCACAGATGATAGTAGCAGGGTGAGTGCACGGGAGGATACAACTTCTCACACTGGATACAATATGATTTAGAGGGAGCTAGCAGTTGAGGATGATGTGCAGTCACGTATGGGAAAAACCAGTAGCACCGTAGACAAGGATCAGTTCAGTGTTTCATATTTTTTATAGAGTGTTTTTGGGGATTCTAGGGTTGACACTAGCAGGACTGACACTAGCAGTGATGGATATGAGGTGGCACCTCAGCATGACTATGATTAGGAGTCACACTACTTGGCAGGACAACTGAGATTCAATGAGGATATGATCATGGAAGCCACCAGGTGTGTTGATTACATGCATGCATTGAGGGATGATTGTTGCTAGAGGGAATGAATGGCACATGATATTTTAGATGAGTCATTTTCCATAGATGACTTTCATACTCTCTTAGAGATAATGTCTGTGATGAGGTCCAACTTCCAGAAGTTGTTGATAGATAGGGAATAGCTACTGGGGATTGGCGAGATGTATCACAGAGCCTTGAGGGAGCATGAGTTGGAGGTGGATCGACTTACTCAATAGTTGGAGAGCACTCGAGGATTATTGAGAGGCACATAGACAACCCTTCAAGAATAAGAGTCCAGATCACAAGAGCTCCTTGAGGAGATTCATCAGAGATCCACTTCACCTATCTTGTTGGACACCCAGATACATCATTTAGTCACATCACTGGAGGATGTTGGTGGTCTGGTAGAGGAGCACCCATTGATGGAGGAGCCTGATATGTGCACAGGATCACTGATGAGTATGGAGATTTACGGTTCAAGGGCACATGAGAGGATATTTGAGATAGTCATGCACTCACCTACACATGGGGGCTCCAGAGCCAGGGGCAATTTTGATGATACTTCCATTTGTGTCCTGAGAGGAATTGACATTCATGTAGAGGTTGATCTAGTAGTACACCCATGATCCCTGATGTTGGAGGGGTATACAGGGGACTACCTGAGTATGCAGGAGCATACAGTGGTGAGTGATGACTCATAGAGACATGAAAAGGTTTATAGTGAGATCCAGAGGGGTGTATTGATGTGCAGGGAGGAGACACACTCCAAGGAGCATGTAGATGCCTCTCCTTTGTAGCAGCCCATAACTATGAGAGATCACCTTCGCAGTATCAATAGTTTCATGGGAGATGAGACATGGAGAGTGGTTAGGCCAAAACCACCAGACATGAGTGCCTTTACAACATACAGCAAGACACAGGTGGGCCGTGATGGGTAGATAGTTTAGGCTTTGTGTGTGATGATGAACATCATAGGCCAAATGATAACAAACATCTCAGAGGCCGACACAGATACAGATACTCATGAGGATGAGCATGGGGGGACTTATGGCAGTGATCAGTCTGACACAGGAGCAACCAGTGGAGACTGGAAGTGATAAACTTCCAAGTTTTCCATGGGATCCGGGAGTTCATTTTGTTAGCAAGATGTTCCACTACCTGATGACCCAGGTTGCACCAGAGAGACACATACTCCACCTTGGGTTGGTTTGGATTGGGCCTGTAGGGACTTACCCTATGGATCAAGGAAATTTTTCTATATTGATCATTATGATCGTGCATGGAGATGGTTGGACAGGTACTTCTTCTACAAAGGTGTCTTTACAGATACAGTTTCTGGACAACAGGTCCAATGGTCACAGGTATTTCAGCTGGAGGACCCAGGAGAGGAGGATTCAATATGTATGCAGGGGGTAAACAATCATGGTCAGAGTAGTGCAGGGCTAGTAGGGTGATCTTCGACAAAGGTTAGCATCGGACCCAGGGATTTCAGGGTTGGGCATTTCACTGAATGACATAGGCTAGTGGACCTTTGCAAGGGGAATTTGTTATAACTTTCCATTGAGCTTCAATGTTGAGAGGAGCACATCGCCTATGGGTGTCTCACAGAGGTCTTGTCGCACCTCATTATGGCATCAGCATGTGCAGTTGATGGATGCCATATGGATATTTGTATAGACTTGGAGGATGGATTCATTCCGAGATGAGGCCATGTGTATTATGCAGGAGACTCCTGTAGTTGGTATATTTCAGGGTTATGCTTCCTAGGGGCTAGCAGTTCATGACTTGATATGGGACCTAAGGAGTAGAGTGTATGAGTGTTCATCTTTGGATGCGTTCTATTGGGTATACCACAGGTGGACATGCAATCCTGGTATTTGTTTTGAGGGGG
>JASDQU010438651.1:25302-41129 GCA_032191745.1 Picea mariana
CTGTGGTTTTCTCCCATTTGGGTTTCCACGTAAATACTAGTGTACTGTTCATTTGATGTGATGATGTTCATGTGATGTTTTTTATGACTATTTTCTCATGATATATTGAATTCAATCATAGATGATACATTGATGATATACTATTGAATATTATTGATAAATTTGAATGATATATATTGTGGTTAAAAGTGATAAAAGTGTTCATACTGATTCACCCCCCCTCTCAGTATTCCAACAAATTATTCAGACTCTAGGGAACCCAATTGCATCTCATCACTGCCTATCATCCCCAAACCAATGGAAAAACTGAAGTAGTCAACAAGTGTTTGGAAACATATTTGAGGTGTTTTGTGTCAGACAAACAAAATCAATGGTTTTAGTGGTTACCCCTAGCTGGATGGTGGTACAACACCTCTTACCATACTACTACTCATATGACTCCCTTTGAAGCAATCTACAAACAAAGGATACCATCGGTTATCCCATACATTCTAGGTGTCTCCAAGGTTCAGAAGGTTGACCGCAATTTGGTAGTCCGCACAACCATTCTCTATACTCTCAAAGAAAATTTGGTCAAGGCTCAAGACTGCATGAAGCAATAGGAAAATCAGGGTTGTTCTAAATGTCAATTTTCTAAAGGGGACCATATGTTTCTTCACGTGAAACCATACAAGAAAACTTCACTCAAATACGAGAACGGTTAGAAACTCGCCCCAAAATTCTATCGTCCTTATACTATTCTCAAATGAGTGGGGTCAATGGCCTACCAATTAGCCTTTCCTAGTCACTCTAAGATACATCTTGTTTTCCATGTCTCATGCTTAAAGAAAGTGATTGTCACTAAGTGCCAAACCAAAACCAATCTACTAGAGTTGGATGAAGAAGGTTCCATTTGGTTGTAGCCACAAGTAGTATTGGACCAACACAAGTTTCGTCTACTTCTGTGCACCATCAAGGAAGTTTTAATTAGGGGTAATTTTAAGGATGTAAATTTATATTAAAATGTAGAAACCTGGGCCAATCTTACTAGTCCTTAATATGCAAAATGTAAAATGTTTGGCGATAGTTTGGTAAAGATATTCAAATTTCTAAGGATTTTATATAGTTTCTATAAATTTTTGGCGATTTTTAAGGTAACATAATTTTATTCTATGAAATTTGAGCGAATTGTTTTAGAAAAAATGGAAATTGGCGAATTAGTTTTTGGGAAAAACCATAGAAAATTATCCCATTTGAAAAAATTATCCTCATCTATGGTTTTAATTCAATGGAAGGATACTCCACTAGAAGATGCCACATGGGATTCAGCTACTATTCTGCAACAATTTCCTCATTTCAAGCCTTGAGGACAAGGATCTTTTTCAAAGGGCGGGGGGCATGTTCCGAATCTAACTTCCTTAACCCCTCATGTAGATAGAATAATATATTTTCCATGTACTAAAGGATGATATTAATAAATAAGGCATAGTTAATAATGTGAATAGGTCTAATGTAAGAAGACTTAATAGAAGCTTCTTCTTCTAGACAAATCTTTCTCTATATTATTCTTTTGCAGATAGATTTAGTATAAATAGGAGTAGAAGGCATGAGACAAATTTGTCTTGAGAATTGTTGTAATAGATTGTTTCTCTGTTGGAGGTTTCCCCCTCGAAGAGGAAAGTGAACATTTCTTCCTATCAAAAATATATCATTTATGGTGTTGTGGTTCTCTATATTTTTCTATTCCTTTGGTTTTTTTCTGCAGTATTTATGTTTTCTTCTTAATATAATAGATCTGGTACCTAACAGAGGGTAGATGAAAAGCTGAACCCTATAGGTCTAGTCTCAAAAATGAATTAATAACCCCTCGCTCCTCCCTATACCCCTATATGGGATCATTCTTTTAGCCTTCCAGTACCATTACATGCTATCCCAAAGAAGACACTAGATCTCTTGTCAAAAGTTATTTTTAATGGAAAAGGGAAAACCTATGCATTTAGAAAACTTGTCCATTTTAATACTACATGTCAATCTCTCAAAAAATTTCAAGACAATGAAGTATGCAGATTGTTTACCCTCACATTGGAAGAACGTATTCGAGTTTGGTGTGAAAGTAGTAAATATTTAGAAAATTAATTGGGAAAAAAATTATTAAAAATTATTATTATTATTTAAAGTTATTTAAAACACCATATCGACCTTTTCATGTTATATCAAAAAGGATGATTACAACTCTGTCTAGTAGAGGCATGTCATAAGGGAAAAGAAAATCCTATACCATGAAAATGTTTTCATGTCTAATGAACAATTTTCAAAAGTAAATAAAGAAACTATCTCTTCATCTATAACTATTCATGCTAGACAAAAAAACTACCAAAACAAAGAAAGCATGAGGAAATAAGAGGATAGTGAACGAAACTTATTCCTTGCCGACTTCACATGGCTTGGGGTCATCATTGATCTCAGTTGGGTTGGCTTGAGTTCCCACTCATTCAGAAGATTTCTCCCCTTTATTCTTGACACTAATCCCAAAGACTTCCTTAGACACAATCTCAAATTTTTCATCAAATATCCTAATGGTTAATGCATAATGTCTTATTCTTCCTCCTATTTCTTCTATAAGTCTTGAGAAATCCTTTCCTTGAGCATCTAGTAAATCTTTGCAATCATGAAATATTTTGTTTGTCTCTCGGGTTTTGGAATACACTCACCCATAGTTCCACTTATTCCACTTCTTCCAGGACTTGGGAATCGGTTAGGCTTTGTCTTCTTCCTCTCGCTGTCTTTTCTTGATAATAGCGCTCATCCTCCCTGTTGTTCCTGAGTTTATACTTAAGGCTCAGAGCATAATGTCAGGCATAAAAAAATAAGGAAGGTTTTAATGTTTTCCTTTTCTACCTCAGTTATGTGAGAAAAATTCCTTAAATTGAATTAACCGTATAACAGATCAGAGGCCATCTTTCGTGTCTGAGTTAAAATGAAAAGTATTGAATTTAATGAGAGAAAAATGTAAAGTTGTTAGACAAATCAAGGCATCAGTTACAAAAGAATCTTACTTTGTTACAGAAGAAGAAAATAGATCATATAAAATTAAATGAAGCATAAAATATAACATTCTAATTAACTCACAAGTCTTGTATTTACTAACAGTAAATACAGAGGAAAAACTATTTTCTATTAGATAACTAAATGAAATGTAAACACAATAGATGTTGTACTAAATTGCAATCAGGTATTCTTCAAGGAAATATATAAAAAGATGTTGAGATGTGGAAAGACAGAAGAACACATAACTCAAACTGGACAAAATGTGGAATCTCTGGTTTGTACTTGTATTAATCCTCAATGACGAGAGTTTTCTCAATTACATATGGAAAAAACCAACCCCTTTTCATTCTTTTGAGAATGTATTTATACAAAATATTTTCAACCCTAGGTGGTTGGAATTATTGTTATTTCTAAAAAGAATTGGTTACAAGATGAAAAACTTGGAACACTTCACTTAGTTCTCCATTGTCTCTTTCTCATGCCAACAAAGGCATTCTCCTTTCCTATTTTCCATCTCGGACACAAATAATCTCTAATAACAAGTTGTATACGTATTACCTCATTGATCCTTTGAGGTACTCCCTTTTCCTTGCTCAATACATTCGACACACCTGCCTACAAATTGTGATACTAGTCTGGAGGGTTCTGTCATGTCTTTTGCCTAAAAAATATACAACTTCTTTTCTAATCGTGGCATTCTTTCTTCCATTCTTTTGTCTTATGAAGTCATTGACTTTAACTGCAGATTAGTCTTTACTAGCCATCTATCTATCTGAGTGATGTCAAATTGTTTTAGCTGTGAAAGTTCAACCTGAGCTTCTTCTAAGCTTGCTTTGATATCAAGTGGATGTTTTACTATGTTGATTTTTCCCAGTACTTCAAAATTATCCTATTTTCCAAGGCCTAATGACTCTTTATTAAGCGAGTGAAAAGATTCTTCATAAGCCTCTTTGATTTCTTTAGTTGTTCTTTTACTTTCGGCTATGTTGGTTTCCCAGGTCTTCAATATTATATCACCTCTGATCTGCTCTGAAACAAACAACTTGGGAACTACAGACATTCCTTCTATATTCGATAATAAAACCACTTCTTGGAGAGTGGTCCTAGCTGCAGTAGCCTCTCTCTCTGAAACAAATATTATCCAATGATTGGTTCGCCACACGAAAATGATTTTGAATGATTTCTACCTTAGTAAAAAGGCTTTGTTGTGCTATTTCTAGTTTCTTTCACACTTCCAATGCATGAGATCAAAACACTGCAATATCCAAAACCATGTTCTCAGTGGAGTTGACTTTGGCCTGTAATTGTTTTACCAACTCATCATGTTGGATGGCTCGTCCTTCGCTCACTTGCACATTCTTATGCATCTCCTCCAAGTTGATTTTAAGTTGTTGAATTTCTTGTCTGTCACTGACTCTCATCTTCTCAAAGACCTTGCTGACCTTGCTTCTGACATCCTCTTCTACAGTCTTTATTTGGTTTTGTAACTGATTTATTAGCAGGTCTTTTTGCTTCAGCTGTTCTTTTAAAGTTCCGACCGAAAACTGGTTGGTTGTTGCATAAGCCCCCAATGAACTTGCTATTTCTTCAGTGAATTCTACCTCTTCTAAGACTTCTCCATCAACTAGTACTCTGTTTCTTTTGACCACTGCACCCAACCTTTGGTGTATTTCTCTCTTCACCGTAGCTTTTCTTTTCTTGCTGAAAAATAACTCGGAAAGAGGTATCTCTTCCATAGGAATTAGCGTGAGATCTTCTATGAATATTACCTCTACATCAGGGTTCCCTCTAGTGAACTGTAAAGGCATGATAAACTGAATGGGGTTGACAGTTTTTGTGGATGAATGTTTTCTGGTCGCATCTATAGTTGATTTATCTAGTGTATACAATGGTCTATCTTGTCCTTTCTTTGTTAGTATCTTTGCTTGATATTTGGCCTGATCACCTGATACATCTATCACTGGGATATCTTCTTTCCGAGTCGAGACCTTAGTTTTCTCTATGTTTTCTCGGGTTTCTTGTTTTCTAGAGCTTATGGCTTCTTGACTTCGGGTCTCCATTTTCCGTGTACCTGGAGACATCGGGGCTCCTCCTTGTAACACTTTAGGGAGGATACTTCTTCGGTGCCTCTGTAAGTCGTAGAATTCAATCATTTTATCGGGTGACAGAGCTCGAACCTGACCTAAGACCTCTAGATAAGATCTCACTCCTCGGTAAATATCGTCTTGAGGAGAATCCTCGTGTTCATACCTTTTCAGATTGCAACTGGCCATGTGGTTACCCACGACCTTCCGTGGGTTGTGCTTCTTGAATTCAATGTTGACCAGCTTTATTTCTTCTAAGGCCGCAACCTCCACTTTGGAGTGGCTGAAATCCAATAAAGAAAATGCACCAATATGTAAGGGAAAAGATGGCCATACCTTTTTCTAACTGCTTTGATCTATTTGCTAATCTCGCCAAGTATTGTTTGTCGTGCGACCTCGCGACACACTAGTCGGCCTAGTAAAAATTGTGGCAGAGCGTATGGAGGAAATGAACAGCCAAAAACCTTGATATAGGAGAAGTGTTCCTCGATGTACTAGTCTACCACTTTGCCCAAGTTAGCCACAATTTTTTCTGAAATTCTAGGAGGTGGGTGACCAAATATAGCAATGTGCATCGACACCACTACCCAGTTACATATTTCAAAGAAGAAATCTTTCACCTTGTCTTCCCAAAGTTTCAAATGATAAATATGGATTGGTTTTGCGCTATTTCGAGTCCAGATCCAACCCATCAGCGGGAAAGGCATCATGAAACAGATAGCGTCCATAATATAAGCTGACATGAAGAATGAATATGATTGTCCCTTGGCTTTTAGTGTTTGGTATTCTGTAATTTCACTAGCCAGACTGTCTGACAATATCTTGGCCCAGTCGAAAGAATACTCTTTGGCTACTATGTGTATAATGGGTACCCCTGGTAGAAAGAAATGAGTTGTGTTCTCTTTTCCATAAATTCTACACATCATCATGGCTATATACATGAACTGCGGTTCTAGCGATGAGATTGTGTATATGCCATGAGATTCGACTCTGAAATTTCCAGGGCGTTGTTGGCAACCAATTCATTTTTTTAATTGCTCTTAAAAAACGCTTCCTACACCTCTTGTCTCATTAATGACAAATCATCGTCGCATTGTGCTTCTAGACATTTGTTTCATTTTTGCGACAATTACAATTTGGTTTCGATTTGATTTTCACAATTGAAAGTGTGAAAATACCTCTTTCATCGTTTGGACTGTCGTCGTCTTTTATTGATTTCTCCAAAAGACACTTGACCATTGGTTTATCACGTAACTGCAAAAGATTTTTCAATCTTGCGTCCTTTAGCATACCTTTACCTTGATTGCGCATTTGGATCTGTTTGATTACTAATCTTTGAGCATGAAGATTTACTGGTTTTATTCTGATCTTGTAAAGGTTATGATGGATTTGGTCTTATATGCTTTTATTCTTATTGCTATGGTCTCTTGATTCATTGATTATATGAGAAATCATTGATTGCAATGTTCTAAAACTTTGGAAGGTAAACATTTGATTGCACAAACGAATGCATTGGTAAGTCTATAAGGTTAATTTGAGAAATATCAATGGTTTGAAGGCGCATTGATTAATCATTATGGATTTCAATTTTAAATTGATGCATGGTGAGTTGATATTACATTGGACGATTCATAGCTTTAAACTATGTATTGGCATTGATTACATTTAACCTTGGTGTAAAACGATTGACACGATGGATATGCTGTTGGATTGAACTGTACACTTGGCACATGAATGTAACGTATGGTGTTGGTTCTGTTTCAGGTGAATGGCACGTTAATATGATGACACACCTATTTTCTGGCCGATACGTATGGTATAAACGATTATGATTATAATAACACTGTACTCAGTCATTACTACAGTGTGTGGCGGTGGTAATCCCACCACCTTCGCACGCATGCAGTTAATCCCGGTCTCTTCGAGTATTGAAGCTGTCAAACCCTATCGTTTCGACTCTGTGCATTGTTTCATTCAGTTCGAACCCTACCATGTACAGAAGCCATGGCTCCTGTCGTAAGGGCCGAGCCCAATGGGTGCCAAGCATTGTTGATATTTGATGGTGCATGTAGTGACCTGGAGAATCACGGGTGGCTCACTTTCATAAGGAAGTTTGATGGTTATAACTTCAATGTGGCTCGGTAATTTGCGTTATCATTCGATGGCTGCCGAGCCAAAGTTGGAGATGTCCAGCTTGAAATCACTGAACAGTTTCTCAGCTTGGCAACCAGCCTGCCTGTCAAGGGACAAAAATGGTCGAAAAGTTGCAAGGTAGATGATGTCCCGTGGACATTGTTGTTCCAATCTCGCACAGTCAGCTCATGCGACAGAGGTTTGCCTGCAAAGATGTTGAAACCCCGCTGGTATGATCTCTTAATGATTATCAAACAATTCGTTACTTGTGAAGGAAGGTACGGGTTTATTTTCTTGTTCCACCTGTGATTATTAATGGTTTTTATGGGATTCGAACTAAGTATGCCTCACTATCTGCACCGTAGTTTGTTCAAAATGGATAAACGATACAAGCGTAGCTAGGCTGACACTAGCCTCTTCCATGTGGGGTTGATTAAAATGATTTTGGTTCATGAATTGGGGTTACGTAGTGATTCTTGGCATGAGTTTCTAAGCCATAATGGCTTTGAAGAGTCTAACCCTCCACAGGTGGATAATCCCATGGTGACCAAGAGAAAACCTACCCCTGTGCCTTTTGGTGTTTTGTTACCCAAACCTAAGCCTGAGTCACCTACAAATTCGCCTATGGCTGTGACTAAACACACCGAAGTTACTAAGCCTACAACCAAAAAGACTAGAGCGAAGACTGGTGCTAATACTAGAGGCAAGAAAAATGCAAGGTTGATCTCTCGTATGGAGAGGAATAAATCTAAGCCCCCTGCCAAAACAGAGCCTATCATGGTCAGCGAGGACTCTGATTCAGACATTGAATGATTTCTCGTCAAAGAATATCCTTACTCTGAGGGATTGTGTGGCAAACCTCCTCATGATTTCGTCAAGAACTTACCTCCTTGTCTGCGGGATAACCCTGAATTTCCTGGTATTGAACCACTCCATGAAACCCTCGGGGAATCATCAAAACCCCCTTCTGATCAAACTGTTTCTCCACCTTGCGGTCAGTGTGGGTTCTGGTTGGAGAGGTACTACTTGGATGTCCCAAAATTGCAATCCAAAATTCACGATTTGGAAAATCAAGTGGCAAAGCTCACTGGTCAGAATGCAAGAGAACAACCCAACGACAAGAAACAACGAACTACAGGTCCGATCCTGTTCAAAAATGTCGAGTCTGCTATAGCCATTGTCAATTCAAAATTGACATAATCTCAGCGGTCTACCTGGTATAACCCTTGCTCATTTATATGGTATTTTCGTGAACTCTGTGTGCATTATTGATTTGCTCGGTTGCATAAACATGCACTGCTGTATATGATTTGATTTGCTAAATTGAATTTTGTTTATAGTGTGAGTTGGATTTGGTTTTGATTTTGGTAATCAAGTGTTGGATTCATTTGATTGGAATTTGTTACGATTGAAGGTTCTGTTGTATCTATTATAGGCAAATTGTTTTGCAAACATTTTGAAACACAATCTATATGGTAATTCGAATTGGTTATGACTCATCTACCGTAGTTATTTGTTGCTTGCATGTAACTGTGACCAGCCTGGATATGATTTCGATTTTGTTGGAAAAGAGGTTTTGTTTTACATTGAGAATTGATGCAAATCATAACAATAACCCGACTTCTTATCAGTCATTTTGTAAGGCAAGTCGACCCTGTTCTGTTGCGAAATTGAACGACATTGTATTTTTAGTCACAAACAAAATTGTAAAACAAAACGACATGCCCAGAACAAAGAATTCGTCTATAATTGTATTAAACCTGATCTTGTTTGATTGTTGTTCAGGTTATGGTTAGCAATATTGTTCGATTTTGACTGTGTCATACCCAGCAATTAAAACAGAATGAATATCACGCTGAATTTTACAGGCTTTCTATCGTTACTATTGATTGAAATGATACCCATATTGCTACAGCTGTAATGTATGTTTGATCATATCGATTATAGTTAGGTTGTGGCAAATCTTATTTGATATGGTTACTATCCTGTTTAATCATGATTATTGATTGCTATTGTATCATATCTCATTCAAACATGATTCAATGTCCAATTTCGACCTGTCAAAGTTTGACCATACTTTATGGTAACTAAAGACAAAAATATTTTGATACTCTGCTTCAATTGAATTTCTTTGGATACGATTTGATTTAGAGGATAATTTCAATTGGATTATTAGTGACTTGTTTTGAGGATTATTAAATGATGATTCGATTTGATCTTATCTGATTGAGATCTGGTCTTGTTGACTATTCTAGACTAGCTACAGAATCAGATGATTCTGTAGTTGAGTCTGTGGAGTCAAAATTTTATTGTTTTCTTAATAAAATATTCTTCTAACTTGATTTTTGGTGTCTATTGCAGGTATATTCGAATTGGCAATAGATATGAGGAGCAGTTGGAGGATATCTTAAGGATTTCACCTGCATTTTTAGTTACTTAGTTTAAGGGATTTTGGGATTATTCCCAGATTTTGTAAAACTGTTTACTATTATTCACAAGGATGTTTTACCTTGTGAGAAACCTATATAAACCTATGGTTTTGTAATAATTTATCATCCTGAGTTTTGGGAGAACAAGGATATGTAATGCTAATTCAAACTGGAGCAGAATTGATGCGTTGTTATAGCTTTTGCTTTTCAATATATCGACACTTTGTTCCAAGTTTTGTATATCATTTTGTTTCTGGTTTAGTATTACTTTGCTATCTAAATCAAATACAAGTGATATAACTTCTTATTGTTATACATATCTTGTTGCTTTCAAAGAGATAAAAGACATAGCTGTTGTCGATTCATTTTGTGAATGATAGCTTTGTCTTCTTCGTAGATTGAATTTTTATATAAGTTTGCTGCATAATAGGTTTCCCTTATTGCAGATATTTATCATCAGAAAACTGTTATGATTTCTTTTATGTCTTGTTTGTCCTGTAACATACTTCAAGCAGCAGCACAACTGATCATTTTCGAGAAGCTTAAGGACTAAATGGTGTGAATTTCTTCCTCCAACCAGCTTAAGAAGTCATCCTACACAGGGCAGACTTGGAGCGTTTCCAGGTCAATTAGTTAGATGTTTACTGTTTATGATTAATTAGTTTAATATAAATGATAGTTTAGATAGATTTATATTACATTGTTTAATTTCAGTAAGATAGATTAGATTGTTTGATTTCAGTAGTTTGTGTTTCCTTTTCATTAAACATAAAAGATAAAAAAGAGATTCTCGGCTGTCTCAGGGCAGCGAACACATGAGTTTTGCAGGTTTTAATCAAATATGTAGTTTGTCCATATTGTACATTTGTGAATAAGAAATATCATAGTTGATAATTAGGTAGTTGATTTGAGTTATTATAATCATAGTTAGTATCTTGTATATATAGTAGTTAGTAGTTTATAGTTAGAATATGTAGTTAGTTTGTTTTATTAGTTTCTAGTTTCCTTTATTAGTTTAGTTCTTATTCTTTGTTTTATTAGTTTCTAGTTTCCTTTAGATTTCTTAGCTCAAATCATTTCTCTCTTTGGTTTTCCTAGAAGACCTTAGGGCGGCCAACGGAGCCGTTAAAGTCATCAGGGTGGTCCATTCCAAACGGCTTGGGTTATTTAGACAACCCCGGACCGGTTCCACTCTCCCAGTTGACGGACGGTCAATTTCGCCCGTCAACAGGCATGAACACCAGTCCTTGATCAAGTCAAAAAGGCCTTTTCCATATTGATCACACTCCTTCTTGTTAAAATTCACTAGGAAACTGGCATTGTAAATGAAGTTTGGTGTTGGAGACAGTTTATACATCACCTGTATGTGTTCTGGCCTAAATGACCCAACAACTACCTTTTGAGAATTAAATATAGTTCTGGTTGGGATATCCACATGATCCAGTGCCCATACAATCATATCATTGAAGGGTAAAAGCCTCGGCCTTGTTGCTACCTTATGTAGCTCTGACTGAGGAATTATCTTTTTTTTCATAGATAAGTCTTCCTTTCCGTTGTCGCTTGAATCATCCGGGTAGTTTACTAGTTCGTCTTGTAGGATTTTGAATACATGCGTCCAGGTTTTAACTGTGTCTATGCTTCTGGGCGAGGTGTCAGAGATAACCTCTGAGCTCTGGCCTGAAATTTCACTAGTTGTTTTAATTACTTTTCGTGGTGGCATGGTAGCAGTTCTCAGAAACCTTTTATCTGTCACAGAAAATGCACAGGATTGAGTGTCTTGCTAAGCAAGTTCTTCCAAAATGTGAATGTAATTAAAAATGAAAAACCTTTCTTGCCTTAAACACATCGATTTGCATATACCTTCATTGACAATGCGTTTAATTCTTTTAATAAAAATATTTGTGCATTAAATCAGGATCTTATTCGAGACCATTTCCCTAGGATGGCCATTTAATGTCATAAATAGTCAATATTCTATGACCAAAAAAGTATGAATGAACTTTGAAATCACTCGTATTGCAAAACCGACATAAACTCAACAGTTAGATAGGAATGTTTTATTTTGTTAATAAATCAAGTTTATATTGTTAATCAATTATGTTTAACCTTAATCCATTTCAGGGTTTTAGGTCCCAGGTTATCTTATTTCAGTTCAAGCTATGATCCCCGACTCGCGAAATCGCGATTGATTAATAAATAGTAATCATGTTTAACTTCTTTTAAATAATCACGATTAATTAAGGGTTTCGCAACTTTGGGTATCGGGACTTTAAGTTGTCATTTGAGGCAGGATTCCCGAAACGCGAAGTTGCAATAAGGTTTAATTGTCGTTAATCATTTTTAATCATTTAATTAACCCGGTTTAACTTAAGCTAGTTTTGCGACTTTGTAAATCGGGACTTTGAGGTTCTTTATATGTCTGACTGTTAGTATCGTGAAATCCCGAAACCTGACACTTTGAAGGCTGTCTTTAGCGATTTGAATTTTTAACGAATGGGTGGCTCCATAACCTTTAAGTATTTTAGATCGTTGGATTAATCGAAGACTTTATCAACGGTGGTATCCAAGTGCGCGTTTGTCCTTATTTAAACAAGAAGGAAACTTATTTAAGTCTAAAGTTTAGAAAAATATATATGTTTCAACAGTCCCAAGCCTCGTTTTTGGTCCTGGTTGCATGTACAGGTTTCACTAAGAGGTTGAGGCTTTTCATGCACTATCCTCACTAATCCTCTTGTGCCCTCTCCCCTCTCTACCATCTCTAAAAGTCATCCTATCATGATAGCAAACTCTCCACAAGAAAATCAACAACACCACACATGAGACTAGAGATATATAGGTAAAATGCCAACGATTGTACACCACAAAAAGTCTTCTACCCTCCTCTGGGGGGCAAGATAGCAAAGTCTCCACAAGAAAATTGGCAACCCCTTAGCTCCACAAGAAAATTTGCAACCCCTCTAGCAAAACCACACCATTGTAGAACACAAACAAGTGTTGTACCCTCCTCCCCACTTGACCATCTAGAACGAAACCAACCAAACAGGTTCCGAAAATGATAAGAGTGAAGAGAAAGCAACCCACTTACATGAAGTGAAAAGATTAACATGGTTTCCTACTAAGTGGGTGAGCACCTAGGAATCATTAAGAACTAGACCTTATGCTTTTTACACCTATGTGCAAACCAATCATAGCTCAAAACTTATGAACCATCTAGATGGTCCCCATATAACAGAGAACTCCTCTCTTCAAATGGACACATTTACCATCATCCTTCCTCCCCTCATGTAGAAATGGTGGCCTCGGTAGCTTGGAACATCATTCCTTACTCGGTCGTCCTTCCACTCAATACTCATGACAAACCACCACGCTGAGTAACCTTAGTTTGCAAAAACATTATGCTATTCGCTTGTGGAAGGAGTCCCGTACTACGCTTGGAGCCACCCTCTTTCTGACTTCTTTCTTGGTAAAGGACTCCTCATGGCCAACGGATATGCTTGGGCGCACCAAAGGCGTGGAGTAGCAGCTGTTTTCAATGTGGGGAGGCTCAAGGTTGAGACTAATTGATCCCTACTATAAATAGTCTTTGATTTAATCTGGCATGAACAATTCATGTTTTATGCATGATCTTATTTATGTTCCAATCCGTGGATTAACTTCCTTCGTATCCTTCACAGAATATAAAAATATAAATATAATTATTTTGAGTTTAAAATTTTTATACTTCAAATAGATTTATATACATTGATACCTTCATAGAATTTTAATGGTTATATTTTTAGTTATTATTATTATAATTAATTATTTTTTCTTTTATTTTTTAATTGAATTTTTTAATATAATAAATATGACCGTACCAGGCACAGAACATTGAGAGGAGGTAGTTTACGGGTTTCTTGACATCGTACGTTGCTCTCCAGCTTACCAATTTTTTAAAATTTGATGAGCTAAAAGTTTTTGGAGTTTTATGGATGAGTGGAGATTGGCATGGTAACAAATAAAGAAAAAACTTAAGATTAAATTATTTTAAGGTTTCTCTTCCATGCATTGGAGTTGAGTGGTTTCGGTCCTTTGCACATTCTTGTTTTGGCATATGAATATGAATTAGTGCACAAGCTGGTGATATTTAGATTTTGAATTTAGTTGAAGGAGAGTCATGGTTTATTTTTCTCTTATTTATTATTTAACATGGTGAGTGTACATTGAGTATTGGCTAGTGTCACAATTTATATACATGGTGAGTGTACATTGAGTATTGGCTAGTGTAACAAGTAGTGTTTATATTTTTGTTTGAGAAGAATTTTTACAAGAATTATAAATTGTTGAAATTGTATAAGGTTTCATCTTGATTAAGTTGATAGTTATAATATTTTTTTTTTCAACTGGAAAATTTCTCATTAGATATTATATGTAATTTATGTTCTAAAACACGAAGTTATTATAGGTAATAACTTTCCCCTTTTGTGGAAATCAACCAATCAAAATGAGAAAGTTATAAATGCATGAATCAGAAAAGTGTTTTTCAGTTGTGGAAAAAGACTGAAGTAGATGTAGAGTGGGCTGCCAAGTGAAATGATTGGATGGATGATGTGAGCTATGATCTGAATGTAAACTTTCTTTCATAACTAGAAAGCCCACATAGCTAATCTTAGCACAGAGAAAGAAAGAGAGGTGGGCTCTCATGGTCATCTATCCAATGATGATAAGTGATGATCCCCATTTTTTCCTGGAGCACAAGCTTAGAGAGTAAATCAAGAGATTTGTTGTGTTCTCTAAATATGTGGTTGTAGCTGATTTTTTTGAAATATGGTTGTAGATGTCTTATTCTATCCATCCAAGCCAAGAGTGAGATTTCTTGGAGTTTTCCCCTGCCGCATAACCACTCAATGACAATGCTAGAGTCTCCAAGAACCTGAAGGTTTTCTATGCAGAATCTAGCAACTAAGTATAGTGTGGCCCAAGAACCTAAAAAATCTACCTAGGTGTTGATTCCTGGGCCACATTTGAAGTTTCATTTGTAGTAGGTGTTGTGAGTGATTTTTATTAACCTTCTAGCTCCACTCAGAGATCCATTGGTGAGTGTGGATCCATCAAACCAAGCTGTTGGGATGTCATCAAGATATGGTGCCATTAATAAGCGATGAAATCTATTCTTTGTAGCAGGTATATCATTCCAGGAATTGTAGATTCCAAGTGCTTTATAGGTTGTTTCTGTTGTAGATGGGATCCCATTCTCAAATATGGTATTGTTCCTTTCAAGCCAGATCGTATAACAAATAATAGAAGAAAGATGCATATGCTTGTGCTCTTTTTGCACCCAGTTTTTGATGCAGTCTGGAAGTGAGATTCCATCTCAAGAAGATGTGAGATTTAGCATTAGAGTAGTTTTTTTCCATACATGTATTGTGAAAGAGCAATCTATAAAAAGGTGGTCTGTTGTTTCCAAATTTGTATAGCAGAGGTGGTAAAAGCTTGGGTCAGCTTGGCCTTTTTTTTGCAGAGTGTCGCAGGTGTTTAACTTGTATTCAGACAACAACCAAGTGAACAATTTAACGTTGAGTGGGATGCGCCAGGTCTAGAATCGTTTTTTCCATCATGTGATATTTATATGCCAAAGTGTATTGGAAATTGCAAAATAGACATTTTGTGCAGTTAACTGACCTTAGCGGTCACCCCCCAACCAATGAAGTTGATCCTTTGTTCTTGTGAGGCAGATACCCAAGTGCGTGAGAGCAAGCCAGAAATTGTTCCATTCACCAGTTAAAACAGAATTAAGCCCAAGAGAGGCGCTGGATATCCAGCTGTCGGGTTGATGCTAAGATCTGGACAATTCCTTTATTTGATATAGCTACCAAATGTTGAGTAAATGAAGATGTGAAATAAGATGGGGAGAGAGGTGGGAAGATGCATCCATACCAAAAATGCAATCACGACCAAGCATAATATTGATACCCGATCGAGGAAGCCAACAAATCCAGCAAGTAATTAAATTCTTAGATTTGTGATGTTCCTCTAGAAAGAAGAAGTCATTCTAGGAGTGATCGTCGTTGCTAGAAGCCAGGTTGTTACTGTATGGTGACATAGGCATTTATCGATGATAATTGAATTCCAGATGCCCGGACAGGTTAACACTCGCCAGAGAGATGAAGTCACCAGA
>JASDQU010438651.1:41426-64889 GCA_032191745.1 Picea mariana
CAGTCTGATGTCTTATAATATTCGGATCTTAGATGATATCCTAGATATTTGAGACCAGAGGAGAGTGGGAAGAAGGTATGGGGGAAAATACTTTTGATCTGATCCAGAGAAGTAGGATGTAGATTCGCAAAGTGAAAGGTGGATTTTTCCCAATTGATCGTCAATCCAATTACATTGCAAAAATTGTGTAGAATCTCTCTTATCTCAATCCATTCCTGTGATGTACCCTTGTTCATGGTGAGAACGTCATCTGCAAAGAGGAGATGTAGTATCCTGAGGGTCCTGGACACCTTTATACCAGAAATCTTGCCATATGCCTGTGCAGATTTAAGGAGTAGGCTTAGAGCTTCCATAGCCAAAATGAAAAGTAGGGGTGAGAGGGGACAACCCTGTCTCGCGCCTCTACCCATATGAAAGAAAGAGGAGGATTCTCCATTGACTAAAATTCCAAGGTTTGCGCTGTCTACACAACTCATTATCCACTTTATCAATTGTTGGCTGAAACCTATCTGGACGAGGACCAATCTAAGAAAACCCCAATCAATGCAGTAAAATGCCTTTTTAAGACCGAATTTGAGAATTAATGCCTTGGATTTTTTTATTTTAATGTTGTGTAAGCACTCCTGGGCAGTGTCAATGGCATCTAAAATTTGGTGACCTTTTAAGAAACTCAATTGTTCAATTGAAAGGATATGATAAAGAAAAGGTTTGGTCCTGGTGGCAATAATTTTAGAAATGTGTTTATAACAAAGATTGCAGAGGGAAATAGGCCGAAAGTCTCCAAAAGATGTGGGGGTGTTTGCTTTGGGGATTAGAGCGAGAAAATTCAATTTGATTTCTCTAATCACCTTTCCACAGAATCTTCTATCCTCCACAAGCTCAAGAAGATCTGGGCCAACCAGATCAAAAAAGTGTACGTAAAATTCGATAGTCCATCCATTTGGGCATGGACTTTTGTCCTTGGAGAATGATTTGAGAGCAACTCAAATCTCTTGTAGAGTGCATAGACTGTCTAGTAAAAGTGCGTATTCTTCCAAAACTGAATGAGTGTAAAGGCTGGCTACAAGAGCTAAGCTCTGTAGGTTGGCAGAAGGATTCTGTTCATAGAAGGTCTTGAAGTAATTAATAGTTGCATATTTTAAAGCCTGTTTTCCTTTAAGAAGTGTTCCATCATCCCCTGTGATTCCCCAAATGTGTTTTTTATTTATGCTTGCGTTGGAAAATTTATGAAAGAATTTTGTGTTGAGGTCACTACTCTTAATCCATTTGGTTATGCATCTTTGCCTCCAAGTAGACTCGTCTTTTAACAAGAGTTAATTCTGCTCCAATTCAAGGTCTTTTAAAGCAAGACAGTCGACACATGTGTTCCCTGTAATGGCATCTAGAAGTATGAGAGTTTGAATATCTAATTCAAGTTCTAGAAGTCATTGTGTGCTTTGTTTTTGAAAAGTGGTAGCCCACATTGTTTTTCTATCTTTTAGTTTCCTGAGTTTCCAAACTAATCTGTGTTGAATGCAAGGCTCGATCAAGTAAATTCCAAGTTCATATGTACTTGGTGAGACCTATATGGTAAACAACTCTTACTATAGGAAAAGTGGACAAGAATTGTTGTTAAGCCTTCTACTATGTACTTGGTGAGATCTATATGGTAAACACCTCTTACTATAAGAAAAGTGGACAAGAATTGTTGTTAAGCATTCTACTATATATACCATTTCAAAAATTAGTTATAATAATTAATTTTGACTCAACACTCACTAAATCGAGATTGCTTCTCTAACTACATCCTTATTATACATTTTCCATTGTTTAAAAAACATATTACATAAATTATTATGTGGGAAAGTATGCTTCTCTAAGTACATCCTTATTATACATTTTCCATTGTTTAAAAAACATATTACATAAATTATTATGTGAGAAAGTATATTGTGTTTAATGAACCTTTAAACTTAGCAATTTCATATTAAACCTTTTAATATATTTGTCTATTTTAAAGAATGTACATTTTAATTGTGTTAATATTCTCACTTCCTTATGAGAAACCTCTAAACATGTCTTTTTTTTAATGGTTGATACACTTTGTGCTTCCACTTTATGCTATTGTATTATGTGCTCAAATTTTTCCAAAACTTGGTCTGTTAGGTAAACGTTTTTAAGGAAGCTGGTATTACGTAGTAGTGTGTTTTATGAAATATAAAATCTTTATGCACCCTATTTATTTCTCTTCATCTACTTCTGAGCTTTGTGTGTTACCCTACTCCAATAATCTATGTTTTTTTCAATTTCATACTTTTTAGTTTTAGTAGTTTTATCTTATGATATTCATGACTTATTTTTTCCTTATCCATTAATCTTCTTTTCTACCTTTTTTTTTTCCAAATTAAATTTTCCTTATACAAAATTGAGAATTCTAAACTCAACTCTTGTAGTTGAAATAATTTGATATAAAAATGCCATTTGATGTGTATGTTAACAAGATCCCCTTCTAAAATATGATCTACACAAATGGAAACCAATCCTTTTGTACACTTATAATACTTGAATTGATTGTCTAGTAAATAAATCTTCTTTTCTTCTCTTCTAAATTTTTCACTTTAGCTTCTTCATAATTTTATTTCTCAAGAGGAGCACGAGAAATGGATAACACTATAGTGATGAATTGAATCAATTTGGATTTCTTAGCGTCAAGCACTTGTTTCTAATTTGCCAAAAAACTATATTATCGAGATCTATTCTTTTTATCCTATGAGTATTTTTTACTATGGTTTGTCTTCTCTTATTGTATGTTACTAATTCCAAATATTCCACATCCTCAATGGGATTTGGTATATTCTGATCTTCCCAAGATAACATTTTATATAAGCTACCAAGTATAGCTATTTTATCCATTTATGCGTATTTATCCTTGATCTATTTCCATTTACTTGTACCTTGTTTTGGAATTGTTAAATATTCCATGGACAAATCAATGAAATTACTTGGAGGTGGACCAACTTGCTATGTTGGTTGGCTGGATGGTTCACCCATAGATTGCTTTTCTTGATTATCCACTATGTTTTCTATAAATTATTCTCTATATTTTTCTATTTTAGATATTTTCTCTTTCTTAGCTTTCTCTTTTTCTGATTTTTTTTTTTGCTTTAGCTGCTAATATTTCTCTTTCCTTACACTCCAATATGGCCTTATTCTGATAAAGTATTCCCTATTTTTTCCATTTTAAATATTTTCACTTTCTTAGCTTTCTCTTTTTCTGATTTCTTTTTTGCTTTAACTGCTAATATTTCTCTTTCCTTAGACTTCAATATGGCCTTCTCAACTTTATCTATTTTTTATTAAAGTTTTTTTTCTTTATCTTTCTTCAATTTCTCAACTTTTGTTTTAAGTCTTTTTTCCTCTTATTTCCTTGCTCTTTCTTTCCAACTTTGATTCTTTGTACCTTTCTTCTTTTTTGTCTTGTCTTTTTCTTCTTCAAATTCTATCCTATCTTTCTCCTCTTTTTTGAATAGCCTTTCAAGTGTGTTGATTTTTTCTTTATTTTTTCCATTTTCACATCTAAGATCATGTTATGGGTGAAAATACAATCTTTTGATTTAAGCCTCATGAAAACAAAGAGGCCTTTAGCTAGTGAACCTATGATATAGTACGTACATTAATGGGATATTAATGAACACCTATAATTTTATTAAATATTGATAGATAACTATCAAAATCCTTTTGTTGAACCCCCCTCCCAATACATATATCCAATAAAAAAATCCCTATGTTTAGTAGATATACCTAATTTTTACTAGACACCCCTTTTTATATCCCACAATGCTTATAAACCACCTTATACTTGCATCAACACCCCCTCTGAACCCTATTATCTAGATTTATGAGAGGAACGAAAAAGAATAATAGACTGAATATAATAAAATAGAGAGACTGAGAACAACAACAGAAATCTAGTGAAACTGTAAAACTGCAAAACTGTAAACAACTTGCTCGAATGGTGGTAGCTATCTCTGAGAAGAGATGTGGCTGCTACGTGCATCCATCTGAGAAAAATGATTAAAATGAGGCTTTACATGCCTTTTTAACATTACTCATGAATTCCAAAACCATATACATTCAAAAACCTAACCCTAGGAGATGAAACGCCAAAATTTATGTGGGCCCCAATGGGTAAGTTGGTACCTCAACTTCCTGGGGTCGTAACTTTTTCATACAACCTCAGTTTTAGGCATGTTATAGCCCATTGAAAAGGTATTTTAGAGAAACACACATTATGCCATCAAACTTTGACTCCGTATATAGTTTGATTGTGGCAAGCCAAAAACACTATTTAGGGCCCCAAAACAACACTGGAAATACATAAAGATGTGTTGACATGAAAATATCCAAAATAAGCTAGTTGGATTAGGTGGGATGCCACCAATATCCACCTAGAACCTGTGTAGGGCTTCAAACAACCTCGAAAATGTAGAACCCACAATTACAAGGAATTACAAAAGAACATCTTGATCTAAAAATTGTCAATAGGAGCCAGTTGGAATAGGTGGGTGGCCACCAATATCCACTTGGATTAGTCCTCCCCCATTACGAAGAAATGGTCTCCATTGCATTGAGTGACCCCATGAGGTGAGGAAACTTCTACTGAGTTTGGCACCAGGTGAGCCACTTTCCTTGGTGGAGGAGTTGTCCTACCTTGACAACTCAATAAAACTAGATCCTTTCCTGGCGATTTCCCTTGAACTGTGTGTCCATTATCTAATTAGTGGACACTTCTTCCATGTAGTCAGGGTTGAGCTCTGTTGGTGTCAACTATTCTATGACCTCTAAGGTGTCCAATAATGGTGGAAAATATGGCCGAAGGAGGTCCACATTGAACACTGAGTGCAAGCCAAGGAAGGGTGAAGTGTTGAGCTCAAAATCATTGTTACCCACAACCTTGGTGATAGTGTAAATCCCATAGAGAAGTAGGTGGAGATTTGGATGGGGCCCTGTAAGGCTCTCTTTCTAAAAATGTAACCAGACCTTGTCTCCCACCTGTAGTTGGTGAGGTAATCGGTGTTGATCATGAATCTGCTTGTACTTAGTATTGGATTTTTGCAAAATCTCATGGACTTGTTGGTGGATGTGCTAAATCCGCTCAATGAATTGGGTGGCTTTGTCGGCCTCAAACTGAACATGGGAAGATTATTCCTGTGTGGTGGCAATATGTAGTGCAACATTAATGGGACCTAAGGGTTGGAATCCCAACCCCACCTGAAATGGGCTATGGTTAATGAAGCTATGGAGAGCCCTGTTGTAGCTGTGATAAACATAGGAAAGACTCTCATGCATATACGCAAATGCTTAGAGTTGTACATGTGTCGGATGAATATGGTGTTGGCAGCCAATTCACATTTTTTTGCTGTCCTTATAAGCTGCCTACACCAGTGTTTTGCAAACCTTGATTTTCGTCGCAATTTTCGAATAAAACGACACTATTATTTTTGCGCTATGTGCACACCTACCTTTGTTCTTGTTTTCACGACTACAAGCGTGAAAACTTGGTTTTCAAGGTCACATTAAAATTTTCACTGAATTGTTGTAATCATTCTTATCAATATGCCCATTACGCTTCCAATTTACTTATCATTATACAGTTGGCAAGACCCCTTGATCTGTACTCATTTGGCATTCTTTGATTGATTATATAATTTCGTTTTATGAGTGATTGAGTTTGTGATGCATTGATGATTGGATTTATATGTTCTTTGATCGATTCACTTGACACATTGGTTTCATGAAAACACATTGGTGTTATGGTTAGACCCTTGGTATAAATCGTTTCATACAACACCTAGTTCATATAATCAAACCCTTGGTGTGATTTCAATTTATCGCGTTGGTTTTGAAACTATAACTATTGCTCGCACGAATGTTTAATCCACTTACCATAGATTTCATTGGTTGATTGAATGGTGTAGCTTTAACCTATGCAATAGTGGGTTGAATAGTTATATGCGCCAACGGTTGTACTATGATATGATTGTTTTGCATGGGCCGAAATAGCTCCACCACCTTCGCACGATCTGTCATTAATGTTTTCCCCCTATCCCGGTTCACCTTTGCTAGTTTTTGGGTAAGCCTGTGAGTGTTCTGCCCCTGCGTATGTTGTGTTCAAACCCTAGCCCGTTCACCTCGCTCACCATGTGCTCCTATCTATGGAACCGGCGGTGCGCATAGAGCCAAACGGTAGTCAAGATCTCTTATTGTTCGATGATGCCCATAAGGATTTAGAAGATAGTGGTTGGCTCGTGTTTATACAGAGGTTCGAGGGCTTCAACCTTTCGGTTGCCCAACAATTTTCCCTCACCTTTGATAGGTGTAGGGCTAAAGTAAGTGACATTCAATTTGAACTCAATGAAGATTCATAAGCTCTGCTACAGGATTAGCAGCCACAGGCTAGCGATGGTTTAAAAACTCCAAAGTTGATGAGGTGCCATGGCCATTACTATTCGTATCAAGGAAGGTTGTCTCATGTGATAAAGGTATGCCTATTTCCACCCTTAAACCCAAGTGGCATGATCTTTTGGTGATTGTGAAACAATTTGTGACCTGTGAAGGTCGGTATGGCTTGGTTTTTTTGTATCACCTCCGGTTATTGATGAATTTCATGGGATATCCTTTGAACATGCTGCATTACTTCTTACGTAGTCTTTACAAGATGTCTAAGAGGTTCAAATGAGAGAAGGCTGATAGTAGCTTGTTTCATCATGGCTTGATTAGACTCATCGTCGTCCACCATTTAAATCTTCATGGCAATAATTAGCAAGCCTTTCTATCTAGAAATGGCTTTGCTAATTCAGAGTCTGCTCAAATCGATAAAGTCATGGTTAGTGAGACTTTGGCTGGACCACCTGTGCCTTTCATATTCTTCTACCCCTTGCCAAACCCTCGGTTTTCCCTGACATCGACCTACACGACATCATAACAGACAAGACTGAGACTGTCAAGAATCCTGTGAGTAAGAAAATCAAGGGTAATCCTACTGTCGACAGCAAGGGTAAGAAGAATGCTCGATTGATATTGAGACTTGCCCAGAATAAACCTAAGCCGAACGTCGACCAAAAGCCCATAGTTTTGAGCGAGGACTCGGACTCCGATATCGATCATTTCCTGGATGAAGAGTACCCCTATTCCCATGGCTTATGCTCCGAGCAACCCTATGACTATGTATCTAATTTACCCCCTTGTCTCAAAAACAATCCTAAATACCCAGGAATCAAGTTACATAAGGAAACCCTTGGTGATTTAAACAAACCCTCAATTGTTATGTCAAAACCCGAGAAGTCATCATGCATCCAATGCAGTGTGTGGCTAGAGCATTATTACATTGACGTTCCCTTATTGCAATCGAAGATCAAATCTTTAGAGAACCAAGTTACAGTGCTGTCGAAAGAAAGGGACAAGCTCCAAGCTAATGACAAGAAACAAAAAACCACTGGTTCGATTGTCTTCAAGAATGTTGAATCGGCTATAGCCTTCGTCAATTCCAAACTATCATAATCGAAGTCGTTTCTTATTGTCCAGGTATGAATTTCAATATGAGTTTTTCTTTGTAAGTTTGCTTGAATTATTGTAACATATTCAGTTTTGATTCCAAATTAGCTCTGTTCTTTTTTATTCGAAATGATTTTGTTATAGTTTAAACGATTTTGTTATGGATCCTGTACAGTAGATTCATTTTACTAAATTCAAATGTAGCTATGATTTGGTTATGAGATTTTGTCATGCCCAGTTTAGCAATTGATTGGTTTTGACTGGGTTTGATTTGTTTTAGAATAATTCTGTTGGTTTGAATTAACGAAATCAATGGGGTTTGCTTTCGCTTGGATTTTGATTGCATCTGACCTGTATAGGAGATTTTTATGCTAAAATTAGAACGCGGTTATGTTTTGATTTGATACGATTTTTTTGTGGTTGGATGCCATCGGCTCTATTTAGTTCTTATGGTTTGATTTTGAAACGATTTCATAGGATTGAATTGGTATGATCTTTTATGAGTGTAATGCATCATTATTAGGGATTGGTTTGATAAATATGATGTAGTCTCTTAAATTGGAAAAACAACTCTCTTTTGTATTGAATCAACATTCTCGTTCGGATTTGGATTACATTCGACCTGTGCAAAAGATCTATTTGCTAAAATCATGGAGTTGGATTGATTGATACGATTTCACATAACAATTGTGTCGTCTCCAAATTGTTTTGATTCATTCATGTTTGATTTTATTTACAAATGATTGTTGCGTGTCTTGAGTTAGCACGATTACTTGTATGAGTTGGATTGGTATCAAAAATAGATTTGATGCTGCTCTGTTGCTTTTGATTTTCAAAAAACGATTTTGTTAAGCTCACATCAACATATTTTGTCTTTGTTGAATTCGTATGAAAAAACTCGGCTAATAGTTCATTTTGAAATTGATTCAAGTGATGATTTCGTTGACTGTCAATCGATTATGTCTACTCCCAATTGGCAATAACAAACGTTTGACAAATCCCACATATCTTGTTATCAACTAATTAATTCAATTACGATTTCATTTGTTTCAATTTACATACAAGTTTTGATTTGGTTTGCAAATAGCATGATCGTTTGTATATGTTTGATACAATTATATCAATTTGAAAAACGATCCTGTTGATTTCGTTTGGATTCGACAATGATTTTGTTGATGGATGAAGAAACTATTTGTGTCGATTTCAATTGGTTCATGAAAATAATTTCATTGCTGTCGTATTATATGAGAGATTCTATTTACCCCGAATTGGTGATAACAAATTGAACAGAGTGCATCCATCTCTGTTATCATTTGGTTGACTACGATTTAGTTTGTTCAATTTGCATACAAGTGTTAATTTGAATGATTCGTTTGGTTTCTAATTAGTAATTAAGTATTGTTAAATAGTTTGATTATATTCTTTAAGTTTTGAATTGATTTTCAAACGATTATGTGTTTAATTTAGACTAGCTACAGAATCGCAAGATTCTGTAGCTAGTCTTAAAGATTAGATTTTTGTCAATTTATCAATAAAACAATATCTAAACTTCTATATTTTTATCTACTTACAGGTACCTACGAATTTGATTGGAAAATGGGACATGTTGTAGTATTTTAGATATAGCTTTCAGTTGTTATTCATAGGCAAAAAATAAGAACTTGGGATATTATCCTCAGATTTCTGTAAAATGTTTTGATAATTCCCACAAGAATGTTTTACCCTGTGGGAGGTCTTTAAATACTTGTCATTTTTTGTAATAAACCCATCATCATCACTGTGGAGAGAACCAGACTATGGATTTATGATTCAGACTTAGATGAAAGTTGATGTTTGTAACAGCTTTCGCTTTCAATATATCAAACTTTTGTTTCAGGTTCTTTGCATATCAGTTTGCAATTAATTATCGACTACTTTAACTATCATGATTCATTGCATGTTGATGTGATTTGATTTATATATTATCCATATCTGATCTCCCTTATCTAAAAAATACAACAATCACTTTCTTTCAATTTAATGAATACAGGTTTATCTTTTTCATTAATTGAATTGTTATGCACAAATTCTTTCACATAGATTTATCTAATTGTGATGGTTTGTGAATCATAAAATTGTTGTTATATGTTTATGTCTTGTTTTTCCTGTTATATATATTTGAATAGCACAACAAGTTTCCGTTTACGAGAAGCTCGTGAATAATCTGGTGTGGGTTTCCTCCCTCCGAACAGCTAAAAACACTATTGCACGCAGGACAAACCTGAAGCGTTACTTCAGGTCAGTTTTCTATTTGTCATTTGATAGTTAATTAGTTAGTATAATACAAGTAGTTTAGATAAATATATTAGTTTAGATTCATAGTTAGAGTTTATATTTTAGTTTCTTAGCTTAGATAGTTTTTATTCTATTTCTTTTTCATAAAATTATAAAAATAAAAAATTAATAGTTTTGTTGTCTTAGGACAGATTACAAATGATTTTTTCAGGTTTTAATTTAAATGTGTAATTTGTAAATATTGTATATTTGTAATTAACCCTGATTCTGTTGATAATTAAACATTTACTTTTATGGAATTATAGCTGTATGATTTAGTTAATAGATTGTATATATATAGTTTAGATTTTTTTATTTGTTTGTTTTAATTATTGTCTTTATTTAGACTAGTTCATTTAGAGTAGTTTTCTTTTGTTTTTCTAGGACTTAGATCGGCTAACGGAGCCGCTAAACCCGTCAGGGTGGGTTATCCCAAATGTCTTGGGTTATTTAGACAACCCCGGATCAGATCCACTCTTCCAATTGGCGAGAGTTCATTTTCTCTCATCAATAAATGGCGCTAGAATGAGGGTTTGAAATTTATTAATGGCACGAGGCGGTTGTAAGAATCCTCCACCACCGAATCGCTCACCTATAGTGACAAGAAGTCATTCGAATGATAACATTCCCCCTCAAACAATAACCACATCAAACGATGATCCACGTATCACATTTGAACCAGTAACCCCAAATCCTACAGGTGGTGACATACAAGAGATTGTCCGCCGATCTCTCATAAGAACACATAGTGCCTTAGCCCGTTTGAGGCAACCAAATCGACCGTTGGACCAACCTTTAGATTTATCTGATATCAGAGAACAACTCGGAGGCACTAACCTCACTGTGAACCCTACAGATCCAACCCTCACTCCTGTTGTAGGAGGATCTGGAATACCACCTTCACCACCTCCATCATCCCCTTCTTCTTCTGGAGAAGACTCTTCTCATGAAGGAAGTTCCCCTTCTTATCCTTCCACACCCACTACACCAATGGCCAACTAGAACAATCCTGCTAGACCTTGGCTCGACCAGGATGCCGTAGTTGTACCTGGAGCTCACCATCCCTTACCTAAACATCCGAAGAAATGGCTTCCCAAGTTTGACCCTGACTCTAAACAGATCGCTGAAGATCACATTAAAATTTTTATGTTATCCATAAGACTTCGCAATGTCGAGCATGAAGACGTAGTCTGTAGGTTGTTCCCCTATACTTTCGAGGGCAATGCCTCTACGTGGTACTTTGCCTAGCAACCTCATACCATCGTGTCTTGGGAAAAGTTTGAGTCATGCTTTTTGGAAAATTTCGGAGACAGTAAGCCTCCGGAAGTCCTAGTCATGGACCTTTCTAACTTAAGAATGAACCCAAAAGAAAAATTTAAAGACTTTAATCAAATATTCTTAACACTTAAGAACTGAATCCCTACAGATTCCATGCCCGCCGAGAATCTTATAATAGCATACTACACTAAAGCTTTGCATCAAAGTATAGCCATTTGGGTTAAACGATCTAACAAAGCCACATTGTTAGAAGCGTTCGAGGAGGCTAGCCAGATTGAAAAAGACATACTTAGTCTAAAAGACACTGCTAGCAATGAAACAGAGACTAGTTCTTCTTCCAAAAAGAAGATTGAAATCCTCCCTAGACCTACTCAAAGTAAAACACAACCTGAAAGCTCTGATTTATAAAACTTAGCTAAAGTCGTTCAAAAACTATCGAACCAAGTTATAGACTTGAAAAGGACGACCGAAGAAGCTTCTTTGAGCAAAGGGCCTTACAAACCCCCGTTCTGGAAGCCTTTTCCCACCAACCGACCTAATCCAGCTACTGATGGTCTTAATCTAGAAAGTCTGCAATACGCCCTTCAAACAATTCTAGAAGCCCAGGATAACTTGATGCCTCCTGAGATTCCTAAGGAGGTTGTTGAACAAGAGACAGTTCAAGAAGAGGAGTCTTCTCCAAGTATTTTTGGACACTTCTCGGATAGCATCTTCCAAGATAACTTCGAGACAGTCCATCCCTATAATACTAGGAGTAAGACATCAAACAAACCTTCTGTCGAAAACACTACAACTTTGCCTCCAAAGCAATCTAAACTAGATGAGACTAAACAGAGTCATGTGAACCCCAACTTAGAATATGATGTAGTTGAAGATCTTAAAAAGTTAAGGGCTAACATTTCTTCTTATGAGTTATTGAAATTTCCATTTCTGCTACAAAAAATGTTGCAAAACATCGCAGAGAATGGTAAAAATGGTAATTCAAACAAGGTTGTTCAGAACAAGGTTCCCCAGAAGACTTCCACAAAAAATGATCCTGATCCTCAAGACAAAGGAAGACTTCCTGTAAATAATGTAAATAACGTAAATAATGTAGATAAAGTAGCTCTAGAAACTGCGAGTAAAAAGCCACAAACTACCACCCTTAGCACTCGCAGAAATGTACCTCCATTTTTGTTAACTTTCGAAATCTTTAATAGAAACATGCACAATTGTATGGTAGACTCAGGAGGGCCATCCAATGTGATGCCATGGTCTGTATGTCAGAAGATTAACGCTGAATTTGAACCCTCCACTTTAAAAATCATAGATCGGACTAATGTTAAAGTTATAGGCAAAATAAAGAATGTACTCATAAGATTATCGTCTAACCCCAAAGTTCATGAAGTTATTGATATTATTGTTGTGGATATTCCAGAAGTGTATGTTCTATTTTTAAGCAAGGACCGGTCAGAGCAACTACACGGTTATTTCGCGACAAACTGGTCTCACCTATGGCTTCCAAAGAATGGCAAGCCTAACAAGATCAAGGTAAATCGTGAACGCTACCTTAAGTTCACGGTCACAGATTTGAACAATCCCAATGAACCATTTACACCTTCTACTGATTCACCCGAAGTACAAGGGATGGATACCTTTTTTAGCAATTTAATGGCAGAGGCTTCAGTTATCACCAATCCAAAATAGCAGTCCGAGATTGTAGCATATGTGCAGCCAACAACTTCTACACAACAGTCTCATGTACCCGATAAAAATCAAATTTGGTCTCTTTACTTTGACGGGTCAAAGTCCAAAGAAGGAGTTGGTGCAGGCTGTGTTATTATCGATATGGCAGGTAACAAAACATTGATTGCATGTAGGATAGAATTTGAATGTACTAATAACACTGCAGAATATGAGGCTTTACTGCAAGGTGTCAGAAAATATTTATATATGAACATTCAAAACTTGACCGTCTTTGGCGATTTTGAAATAGTGGTTAGACAGGTAAGAGATTCTATCCATTGCCTATCTTCGCATCTTAAAAGATACCAATCCGAGGTATGGAATTTAATGAATAAATTTTCTACTTTCAATATAAATTCTATTCCTAGATTGAATAACTCTGAAGCTGATCTATTAGCTGACATAGCTTCCAAACTCTTTCCTGCAGAAGGCTTGTCCCCGGATGCATTCTCCGTCGAACTGTTGTTCCGGCCATCCATTCTCGACAACATCACAAACTGGAGAGTCTTCGACGACGATCAACAGATTATTATCTTTCTGCATATGGAAGAAACTTTTCAAGGCACGGTGATAGATGAGCGTACACACGACGACAATTTGTGCGATTTCACGGTAATACCAGATCCGAGAACTCCTGAATCTTCATCGGACATGGTAAATTCGATCCCTAAATCTGTAGTTAGATTAGAGAAATTTTATGATCTTCAAGATAAATTCAAAAAATCGGTCAACTGTAAAACCAATAGTTCCTCATTATCATATGAAAAAGTAAACTTAGGGACTAAGGACAATCCGCAGTGCATTAATCTAGGGGTAGGATGTTCTGAACAAGAAAAAGATGCATTTATTAAATTGTTCAAATAATTTAAATATGTCTTTGCATGGACGTATGATGACCTTAAAAATTTCGACCCTAACATCATACAACATGTCATTCCTATGAAACCCAAAACCTCGCCCTTTCAACAGAAATTGAGAAAAATGCACCCTAAGCTTGAACCGACCGTCAAAAAAGAATTAAATAAACTCCTAAATGCTAAGATTATTTTCCCTATTAGGCACACTCAATGGGTTTCTAACCTTGTCCCTGTTCGGAAGAAAAGTGGGGAAATCCGACTGTGCGTCGATTTCCAAAATCTCAATAGATCATGTGATAAAGACAACTATCATGTCCCACCCATGGAATATATCCTTCAACAGGTATCTAGTTCTAAGAGACTATCCTTACTAGATGGTTTCTCGGGATACAACCAAGTTCTGATGTCTCCACCAGACCAACTTAAAACTACCTTCCACACCCCATGGGGCACCTACGCTCATCGAAAAATGCTGTTTGGATTGATTAATGTTGGTGCCACTTTCGAGAGAGTGATGGACATCGCTTTCCGAGGCTTAATAAATTAGCCCGTCGTAGTTTACTTAGATGATGTGGCTATATTTTCAAAAAACAAAACCGATCATCTAGCTCATTTAAGAGTCATTCTACAACGATATCGTAAATACGGCATTTCCTTGAATCCTAAAAAATCCATCTTTGCAGTAGAATAGGGTAAACTCTTAGGATTTATTGTGTCAAGAAAAGGGATGATTATTGACCTCGAAAGGAATCAAGTCATCTCAAAACTTCCCCCTCCTACT
This sequence comes from Picea mariana, assembly GCA_032191745.1. Taxonomy (NCBI): domain Eukaryota; kingdom Viridiplantae; phylum Streptophyta; class Pinopsida; order Pinales; family Pinaceae; genus Picea; species Picea mariana. The sequence continues at coordinate 55,914 of JASDQU010438651.1, forward strand.
TCCAAAAAGTCTAAGCAGTCTTTCTTAGGCCAGATTAACTTTGTGAGGAGATTTGTCCCCAACTTCTCCGAAATGGTCAGACCTTTGCAGAACCTGATTAAGAAAGACGCCCAATATCATTGGGGACCCTTAGAAAATCAAGCTTTTAATGCAATAGAGAAGGCCATAATAGACACTCCTGCTCTCATGAGCCCCGACTTCTTGCAAGAATTTACGCTCTATACTTTTGCTTCTGATCGTTCCTACGCCGTCGTCCTAACTCAAAAGAACAATGAAAACAACAAAGTACGCATTGCCTTTATGAGTTCTGCTTTCAAAGGCACTGAACTTAATTACCCAGTGGTAGATCAGCAAGCCTACACTGTTTTCAAAGCAGTCAAGCATTTTCGGTCTTATCTTTTGAAATCAAGGACGAAAGTTATTGTCCCTTACCCAGTCGTCAGGGACCTATTAGTGCAGAAGGAACTAGGTGAGAAGAGGGCTAACTGGGTTACCTCCTTGCAGGAGTATGAAATAGAAATTGCCCCAACTCAAATAGTGAGAGGCCAAGGGTTATGCAAGTTAGTTACTGACTCAGCTGCAGGACATCAAGAAGAAAACGATATGTCAAACCTAGGATAGCACGATCAGAATGCAATCTGTTGTGCACAAAACTCTGTCAGTCCTTGGTATGACAATATAAAATTCTGTCTTGAACATGGGTCAACCCCCCGTCACCTGGATCCCACTAAAAGAAGAGTGTTGAGATTAAAGGATGCCTCCTTTCATTTGGTTAATGGTATCCTGTTTTGTCAAAATTTTGATGGTATACTGATGCGCTGTCTTGAGAAAGATGAAGCAGAAAAAGTCTTACTAGAATTACATGCAGGAGAAGCTGGTGGTCATTTTGGTGGCGACACCACTACCCATAAGGTTTTGAGAGCCGGTTATTACTGGCCCATGCTTTTTAGGGACGCCCATGCCTTGTGTCGTAATTGTACTATTTGTGAGAAAGCATCAGGGCGGCTACATAAACTAGCCTTTCCTTTGCAGCCCATTTCAGTAGAATCTCCTTTTCAGCAATGGGGCCTTGATATCAGAGGTCCAATCAACCCGCCATCCTCACAACAGTATAAGTTTATCATAACATCCACAGATTATTTCACCAGATGGTCTGAAGCTGCTGCGTTAAGAATTGTGAATACCAGTCAGGTAATTTTTGTTTTAAATTCGAATATTATCACTCGTTTTGGTATCCCTGACTTTTTAGTATTCGATAATGCTTCTTACTTTTCCTCTCTTGGGATGAGCGAGTTTTATTTGGAAAAAGGAATTAAATTGAAGTATTTTGCTAGCTATTACCCTCAAGGCAACGGATTGGCAGAGTCAACAAATAAGAATCTGATTAAAATCATCAAGAGAATGGTGGCTGAAAATCACAAAAGATGGCACAATGCACTATTAAATGTGCTTTGGGCTGATAGGGTAACCCCAAAAAATGTTGTAGGTAACTCCCCCTTCTTTCTTGTGTATGGCAGAGAAGCAATTCTGCCACCACACATTCTTCTTCCTTCACTTCAGCTATCGCAGAAAATTCAAGAAGAAGATTGTCCCCCTTTAGAAAACCGAATTAATTCTTTAATGAAGCTAGAAGAGGTAACAACCCAAGGTAAACGTAAGTTAGATCAGCATCAACTAGTAGTCAAAAGCTGGTTCGATTCTAACTCTACCTCTGATAGGAACTTCGAAGTAGGTGACCTCGTTTTAAAATGGGACAAACCGCATGAGGGAAAGGGAGAGCACACGAAATTTCAAAACTTATGGCTTGGACCAATTTTAATTGTTGAGAAGTTGGGTCCCAGCTCTTTCCGATTGCAAAATCTAGAAGGATAGCCTGACACCTATCCGGTGAATGGCCAAGCCCTGAAAATATACTTCACTTGATGACAACCCTTGTATACTATGTACATATATTTTTCTTTTGTTTGCTTTTCTTTTGTTGTTTTGGTTTGGATTTCTCTTTTGCGCTTATCAGTTTTTGTGTTTTTGGAAATTCACATACCTACATGCTGAACTATTCGGACAAAGAAAACAGAAGATTCCTTCACTGAAATAACTGCTAAAAGAAAATTGTATAAACATCATTTGTATACTTCTAAAATTTACATATGTGTTGGCAAAAGTTTGTTGTTTGAAAGAAGTTAACTGATTTTGATCTCTGAGTGAAGCCTGTCACGATCATCTATTATCTTTTTACACTGTCCCTATTTCTTAAGGGAATGACTCAGAAGATGTCTCCCTGCCTTAGAAAGTTGGTTCTGTAAATGAAACATCTCTGGATCTTAATAAAGGACAGTTCTAAAAAATCTGATGAGGTCTGTAAAAGATATGTTAAAATATCATAATTTTTAGCGTCACCCTGCTCAACTATATATTGTTAAAAAACAAAGTAAATGATTAATAGAGCTGTGGGAAGTGCTTGTAAACACGCTGGGATGCTGAACAGGTCTGCTGACAGCGGGTAAATGCATGCATGGTGCCAATACAACTTCGTCGGGGTACTGAATAGGCCTGCTGGCAGCGAAGCAATGTCGGGTATATGAAAATTTGCAAATAAGAAACCTCTTAACCTTAAAATGTCATTTATTCTGATCCAGAACTTCTTGGCAGGATATGGATATCAAAGTGGGTTAAATGGCAACCCTGTCGAGGCTATGGACGCTTGCTGGCAGCAGTGGCTTTGTCAATAGTATTGGAGATTTTATCTTTAATATCGTGGCTCACTTGTCTTAAGGCTATTATCAGTTTTCATCCTTTAAACACTGTTGGAATATGTGGTTGATGAAGATGTTTATATGATTTTCTGGTTGTTGTTTTTGAGTTAGAATTTTTCTCATTATCCCAATCTGAATTTGTTCTTTTGGCAGAGATAACTGCTTCTACCAGTGTGTCGCCATTGTTGGCAGCCAATTCACATTTTTTTACTGTCCTTATAAGCTACCTACACTAGTGTTTTGCAAACCTTGATTTTCGTTACAATTTTCAAATAAAACGACACTATTATTTTTGTGCTATGTGCACACTTACCTTTGTTCTTGTTTTCATGACTGCAAGTGTGAAAACTTGGTTTTCAAGGTCACATTAAAATTGTCACTGAATTTTTGTAATCATTCTTGCTGATATGCCCATTACGTTTCCAATTTACTTATCGTTATACAGTTCGCAAGACCCCTTGATCTGTACTCATTTGGCATTCTTTGATTGATTATATAATTTCATTTTATGAGTGATTGAGTTTGTGATGCATTGATGATTGGATTTATATGTTCTTTGATTGATTCACTTGACACATTGGTTTCATGAAAACACATTGGTGTAATGGTTAGACCCTTGGTATAAATCGTTTCATACAACACCTAGTTCATATAATCAAACCCTTGGTGTGATTTCAATTTATCGCTTTGGTTTTAAAAATGTAACTATTGCTCGCGCGAATGTTTAACCCACTTACCATAGATTTCATTGGTTGATTGAATGGTGTAGTTTTAACCTATGAAATAGTGGGTTGAATAGTTATATGCGTCGGTGGTTGTACTATGGATATGACTATTTTTCATGGGCCAAAATAGCTCCACCACCTTCGCACGATCTGTCATTAATGTTTTCCCCCTATCCCGGTTCACCTTTGCTAGTTTTTGGGTAAGACTGTGAGCGTTCTACCCCTACGTATGCTGTGTTCAAACCCTGGCCTGTTCACCTCGCTCACCGTGTCCTCCTGTCTATGGCACCGGTGGTGCGCATAGAGCCAAATAATAGTCAAGCTCTGTTACTGTTCGATGATGCCCGAAAGGATTTAGAAGACAGTGGTTGGCTCGTGTTTATACAGAGGTTCGAGGGCTTCAACATTTTGGTTGCCCAACAATTTTCCCTCACCCTTGATGGGTGTAGGGCTAAAGTAGGTGACATTCAGCTTGAACTCAATGAAGAATTCATAAGCTCTGCTACAGGATTAGTAGCCACGAGCTAGCGATGGTTTAAAAACTCCAAAGTTGATGAGGTGTCGTGGCCATTACTATTTGTATCAAGGAAGGTTGTCTCCTGTGATAAAGGTATTCCTATTTCCACCCTTAAACCTAGGTGGCACGATCTTTTGGTGATTGTGAAACAATTTGTGACCTGTGAAGGCCGGTATGGCTTGGTTTTTCTATATCACCTCCGGTTATTGATGAATTTCATGGGCCATCGTTTGAACATGTCACATTGCTTCTTGCGTAGTCTTTACAAGATGTCTAAGAGGTTCAAACGAGAGAAGGCTGATAGAAGATTTTTTCATCATGGCTTGATTAGACTCATCGTCGTCCACCATTTAAATCTTCATGGTGATAATTGGCAAGCCTTTCTATCCAGAAATGGCTTTGCTAATTCAGAGTCTACTCAAATTGATAAAGCCATGGTTAGTGAGACTTTGGTTGGACCACCCGTGCCTTTTCATATTCTTCTACCCCCTGCCAAACCCTCGGTTTTCCCTGACATTGACCTACACGAGATCATAAAAGACAAGACTGAGGTTGTCAAGAAGCCTGCGAGTAAGAAAGTCAAGGGTAATCCTACTGTCGACAGCAAGGGTAAGAAGAATGCTCGATTGATATCGAGACTTGCCCATAATAAACCTAAGCCGAACGTTGACCAAAAGCCCATAGTTCTGAGCGAGGACTCGGACTCCGATATCAAGCGTTTCCTGGCTAAAGAGTACCCCTATTCCCATGGCCTATGCTCCAAGCAACCCTATGACTATGTATCTAATTTACCCCCTTGTCTCAAAAACAATCCTAAATAACCAGGAATCAAGTTACACAAGGAAACCCCTGGTGATTTAAACAAACCCTCGACTGTTATGTCAAAACCCGAGCAGTCATCATGCATACAATGCAGTGTGTGTCTAGAGTGTTATTACATTGGCGTTCCCTTATTGCAATAAAAGATCAAATCTTTAGAGAACCAAGTTACAGTGTTGTCAAAAGAAAGGGACAAGCTCCAAGCTAATGACAAGAAATAGAAAACCACTGGTTCGATTGTCTTCAGGAATGTCGAATCGACTACAACCTTCGTCAATTCTAAACTATCATAATTGAAGCCGTTTCTTATTGTCCAGGTATGAATTTCAATATGAGTTTTTCTTTGTAAGTTTTCTTGAATTATTGTAACATATTCGGTTTTGCTTCCAAAATAGCTCTGTTCGTTTTGATTCTAAATGATTTTGTTATAGTTTAAACGATTTTGTGATGGATCCTATACAGTAGATTCATTTTACTAAATTCAAATGTAGCTATGATTTGGTTATGCAATTTTGTCATGCCCAGTTTAGCAATGGATTGGTTTTGACTGGGTTTGATTCGTTTTAGAGTAATTATGTTGGTTTGAATTAACGAAATCAATGGGGTTTGCTTTCGCTTGGATTTTGATTGCATTTGACCTATACAGGAGATTTTTATGCTAAAATTAGAAAATGGTTATGTTTTGATTTGATACGATTTTGTTGTGGTTGGATGCCATCGGCTCTGATTTAGTTCTTATGGTTTGATTTTGAAACAATTTCATAGGATTGAATTGGTATGATCTTTTATGAGTGTAATGCATCATTATTAGGGATTGGTTTGATAAATACGATGTAGTCTCTTAAATTGGAAAAACAACTCTGTTTTGTATTGAATCAACATTCTCGTTTGGATTTGGATTACATTCGACCTGTGCAAAAGATCTATTTGCTAAAATCATGGAGCTGGGTTGATTGATACGATTTCACATAACGATTATGTCGTCTCTAAACTATTTTGATTTGTTCCTGTTTGATTTGATTTACAAATGATTGTTGTGTGTCTTGAGTTAGCACGATTGCTTGTATGAGTTGGATTAGTATCGAAAATAGATTTGATGCTGCTCTGTTGCTTTTGATTTTCAAAAAATGATTTTGTTAAGCTCACATCGACATATTTTGCCTCTATTGAATTCGTATGAAAAAACTCGACTAATAGTTCGTTTTGAAATTGATTCAAGTGATGATTTCGTTGACTGTCAATCGATTCTGTCTGCTCCCAATTGGCAATAACAAACGTTTGAAAAATCCCACATATCCTGTTATCAATTGATTAATTCAATTACAATTTCATTTGTTTCAATTTACATACAAGTTTTGATTTGGTTTGCAAATAGCATGATCGTTTGTATATGTTTAATACATTTATATCAATTTGAAAAACGATCCCGTTGATTTCATTTGGATTCGACAATGATTTTGTTGACGGCTGAAGAAACTATTTGTGTCGATTTCAATTGGTTCATGAAAATAATTTCATTGTTGTTGTATTATATGAGAGATTATGTTTACCCCGAATTGGTGATAACAAATTGAACAGACTGCATCCATCTCTATTATCATTTGGTTGACTACGATTTAGTTTGTTCAATTTGCATACAAGTGTTAATTTGAATGATTTGTTTGGTTTCTAATTAGTAATCAAGTATTGTTAAATAGTTTGATTATATTATTTAAGTTTTGAATTGATTTTCAAACGATTATGTGTTTAATTTAGACCAGCTACAGAATCACAAGATTATGTAGCTAGTCTTAAATATTAGATTTTTGTCAATTTATCAATAAAACAATATCTAAACTTCTATATTTTTATCTAATTGCAGGTACCTACTAATTTGATTGGAAAACGGGACATGTTGTAGTAGTTTAGATATAGCTTTCAGTTGTTATTCATGGGCAAAAAATAAGAACTTGGGATATTATCCTCAGATTTTTGTAAATTGTTTTGATAATTCCCACAGGGATGTTTTACCCTGTGGGAGGTCTTTAAATACTTGTCATTTTTTGTAATAAACCCATCATCATCACTGTGGAGAGAACCAGACTATGGATTTATGATTCAGACTGAGATGAAAGTTGATGTCTTGTAACAACTTTCACTTTCAATATATCAAACTTTTGTTTCAGGTTCTTAGCATATCAGTTTGCAATTAATTATCGACTACTTTAGCTATCATGATTCATTGGATGTTGATGTGATTTGATTTATATGTTATCCAAATCTGATCTCCCTTATCTAAAAAATACAGCAATCACTTTCTTTCAATTTAATGAATATAGGTTTATCTTTTTCATTAATTGAATTGTTATGCACAAATTGTTGCACATAGATTTATCTAATTGTGATGGTTTGTGAATCATAAAATTGTTGTTATATGTTTATGTCTTGTTTGTCCTGTTATATATATTTGAATAGCACGAAAACTTTCTGTTTACTAGAAGCTCATGGATAATCTGGTGCGGGTTTCCTCCCTCCGAACAACTAAAACAACTTATGCACGCAGGACAAACCTGAAGCGTTACTTCAGGTCAGTTTGCTATTTGTCATTTGATAGTTAATTAGTTAGTATAATACAAGTAGTTTAGATAAATATATTAGTTTAGATTCATAGTTAGAGTTATTATTTTAGTTGCTTAGCTTAGATAGTTTTTATTCTATTTCTTTTTCATAAAATTATAAAAATAAAAAATTAATAGTTTCGCTGTCTTAGGACAGATTACAAATGATTTTTGCAGGTTTTAATTTAAATGTGTAATTTGTAAATATTGTATATTTGTAATTAAAGTTGATTCTGTTGATAATTAAACATTTACTTTTATGGAATTATAGTTGTATGATTTAGTTAATAGATTGTGTATATATAGTTTAGATTTGTTTATTAGTTTGTTTTAATTATTGTCTTTATTTAGACTAGTTCATTTAGAGTAGTTTTCTTTTGTTTTTCTACGACTTAGATCGGCTAACGGAGCCGCTAAACCGGCCAGGGTGGGTTATCCCAGACGGCTTGGGTTATTTAGACAACCCCGGACTAGATCCACTCTTCCAGTTGGCGAGTGTTCATTTTCGCCCGTCAACACATGGGTTAAATTTTTCTTCGGCATGAACATGTGTATGAGTAGAGTATTGACATTTGTTTAATTGCATTAGATAGATATATATTTATAAGGGTTAATACCAGATGTTATCTCTATCTTCTGGTTAAGTTTTATATGTGATTATTTCCGCAAAGATTACTCGGTGGCATGGCCTGGCCTACTGTTTAAGGCTAGGAATGTCACAGAAATGATATCAGAGCAGTAAAGGATAAGTTAAGGTTGTTTTTGTAGCATTACTCGACAAGGCTCGGTGGTCGGGGACATTACAAATTGGTATTAGAGCCAAGGTTTAATCATTGATCTTGGATGGGTCGGAAAAGTGGTCATTAGAACCAAGGTTTTGAGAGAAATGGTGCCAAGAGGTTACCTTGGTCATGTTACGAAGCTAAGGAGGTATAGTTGTATTATAAAACCATGACAGATGTCGTAATGGGCCGCACAATATTGCGGGTCATTGGAATCTATTCAGGAGAAGGAGGAAAATTATCGAATGTTAGATATGGAGAAAAGTGTAGGAGGGTTAATCTGCAAGTCCTTAAGAATTCGGGACTTCGACGAAGTATGTGTTATAGAGGGGAAGAGGTCGAAGCCCCAAAGTCCCCGAAGTGGATCTACACCATATATCTGGGGAGAAGAGATCGATCGTTGGATTAAGACAAGGGTGGAAGTTACGGTGCAGTATGAAGGGCAGAGAGCTCTCGAAGCTCCAAAGTCCGGAGCCAATTTGGACCATCTTTCAAGAGGGACATGTGTCATCATATTGCTTTTTTCAGGATTTCAGTGTTCGAGAGAATGAGTGTGTGCTGAGAAGAGAACTCCCGAAGCATGAAGTTTCGAAGCCCTGAAGAGCTGAAGTAGTGAGTCATGAGTCATGATGACATCACCTGGTGCAAGATACCAGATATATAAAATATGAAGAACAGAAATGAAATGCTAGAAATAACAAAAGAACAGTAAAATATCCAGCATAATCTTCTCAATACACAGAAACGATATATGAAATAGCAACAGAAATAGCACTTGAACAA
>JASDQU010438652.1:21527-34236 GCA_032191745.1 Picea mariana
ATATATATATATATATATGTGGGATTTTTAAATTCGATAAATAAATGTAAGCTCAATAGCATGTATAAATCTTTAACTACTGACCAATTCAAATAAATTATATTTAATTTATTTTAATTATAATAAAAAAATGCAAAACTTAATATTTAATAAATTTAATATATATCTAGTAATAAATAATAATAATAATTTATTTTTAAGGTCAGTGCCAAGCCACACCAAATTGGTGTATGAGACCCCCTTGTTTGTAAGACAAGTGATTCCCTCCACTAATAATAATCTATTTGAACTTGTGACCTCTTAGTAAATGGTGAGATTTATAAAAGATTAAATTTGACTAATAAACTCCTTGCAATTATACATTTTAATGCTTGTTATGCTTACAAAAGCAAAAAGTGAACTATTATGATATTAAGAATTTGTTTCACATTTGTATAAAAGATTTAAAAAATAGAATTGTTTTTTTCTTAATAAAGTTGATATAGTTAAATAACACATATTCTAAATATATATATTATAAGCAATGATTATTAAAATAATAACAAAAGTGCCCCGGATGGGGTGTTACTGAGGGCCAGCTGGCACGAGCAAGAGCACGGCGGGTTCCAACGAGGCACGGAGCCACGTGATGGGCCCGTGCCTCCGTCCGTCACCCTCCGGAGGTATTAATGCACTCTAACGGTGATGGGAAGGGTCGTTTATTGCACTAGACCTCCGCATTACAAAATGGCTCTCATGTTATCCTTCGATGTTATTCTCTGGTGTCATTGTTTCTGCTGGTGGCTGGCCAAGCTTCCTCCTCTGCTGCTATGGCCGAAGTTTAAATGTGTATATTGGTCCCTTGAGGCTCCCTACCACGACCAGCCCAATGACCTTAGCTACGTGATTGCGATGCCTAAGCACAGGCGGCGTCTGAGAGGGAAACACGGTGGGGATCTCCTTGGAGACCTCGGCGACCCTCCTGCACCTTCCCCTCACCTCCAGGAGGCACATCCCAGCGACACCCCTCCAGCTCTATCGACTGCAAGCATTCACTTGGAAGTGATTCCTCGGTCACCATACTCTTCGATGCGCTAACTCCTTGCTCCCTCCGGGACTGATCCGCACTCTCCTTAGTGCTCGGCTCTCCCACGAGCCTTAGGCGAAGAGCCACCACCTTCGACGAGGGTGTCGGGGAGCTCTGGGATCCCACCCCTGGACGCAGCCACGAGCGAGCAGATAAGAGATAAATTGGCCATTCTCTACGGCCTTGTTTTTGAGCTTCGCCAGGGCGTTGAGGACCTGCAGTTTCGACTGCAACTTTCAAATGACAAGGTCACGCTCTTCCTCCAGCTCCTTTCCTCACTGCATGAGACCTTCCTCTTGACCCCGGAAGAAGCAACCTTCAAGCAGACACCCAACGCAGACACCGTCGAAGGCGAGGCAAAGGCGAGTGCGAACTCGAAACAGGGACACAACGTAGCAACCACGACTGGAGATTTGGTAATGCAGTGTGCAGTAGAGCTATCCTTGAAAGAAACTGGTAGCGCAGCCATGGCTGAGCAAGACACTGTGAGGCACGACCATGGAGCTGAGACGAAGGAGAAGGTCGAAGAGCTATGGGGGGACGGGAAGACAATTGTAGAAGAGGAACCGTGGACAGGCGACCTCAACGCCACCTAGCCAGGTTATGCGTTAGGTGTTTAGTTTCTGTTTGTTTAAAAGTCATGTCAACTGGTTGCTGCTTTATATGGAGATCCACTCTATTTTTAGACATTACTCTGTATGGTTTATACTATGTTTAAACTAACATATGTTGACTGGGCTTGTTTCCCCTCTGTTGGGGCAGCCCAGTAATTTCAGCAGACCAAGTACTGTGTGTTGTAGCTCTTTTTGCCTCTGGCAAGTTCTTAATATAATATATTTCTTACTTACAAAAAAAAAATAATAATAATGAAAGTGATTCAACAAGTATGTTGTAAGAATCATTATTTTTTTAATCTCCTTCATTAGAATTGGAATTAGAACAATAAATAAAATATATTTGAACAATACACTACAAATATACTCTTTTGATATTAGATCAATTAGACCACAAAATAAACCTGATAACTAGTAACAAAATATATATAAATAACATTTTTAAAGTAAAATGGAAATAAGAAATTAAATTTCAATCAAAATTTTGTCAAAAATGATGATGTGAATAATGAATTTTGAATAAATTTTCATCTAAAATTTTAAAAACATTCGAAATTTCAAAATTAATTATTAAAAATAATGATTAATAAAAACATTATATAGATTAAAATTAATAGTTGCTCAGCTAATATAATATATTAGAGTTCTAATAAGTTTTTTCTATGGATGCATATAAAAGTTATCCATAATACATATCATTAGAAGACATTAAAAAGAATGAGTAGTACATAAAAAAATGAAAAGATTTAAGAAAAAAATTCATAAGGAATATGATTTCAATATTATAAAACATATTAAAATAATAATTAATATATAAAAAAAGAATTCAATTAATCAATTAATATATTGAAGTTTGAGTGAAGAATTATAAATATAATAAATGCATTTAAAGATTTACTAATACAATTGATGACATATATTTAAATTTAAAAAAAATAAAATAATAATATTAAATTTATTGTTCATTATTAATTGACAAATTTTTGTAATTTTTTTAATATTAAATTTATTGTTCATTATTATTAATTGAATAGTAAAGTAAAATCCATTTGAAAGTAATTATAAATTAAAATATTTGAAAAAGTTTTTTACTTTAAAATTTTAGTTATGATAAAGAAAATCCAATATTTTTCTCATCAACACTATGATGAAGTTTAATTACTTGGTGTTTTAAACTATTTCTTTTCACTTTATATTTGGATTTGTATTTTTGATTTGAATTATTTGAATTTTATTTTATTCACATTTTATTTGATTAAGTTTTCTTATGATCAACTTATTCATAAATTTTAATATGTTTAAATGCATTTTATACCTTATTTTAAAGGTTTTAACATTAATTTTAGTTTGATTTTTTATATACTCTTCTATAATGACCATTAATAATAAAAAAAAAAATTATAATTGAAGTAAATCTCTATTAAAATACAATTGAAGAATTGTCTATCACTGGATTGATCCTTTTGTGGAACACCAACATCGTGAACCACAAAACATTCTTACTTTTGATTTGATGTATGAAACTTGTTTCTACTTAAACTTATAGGAACTTGTACTATGATTTATTATAGTTCATACACATGTATGCACATTGCAAATGGACTTCTAAATTGAAGTCCACAAACATTTCTTGTCAAAATATTTCTACTTATTTGTGATGTTGTGCTATAAATATACATTAAATATTTGTAAGGAAAACTCTAAGTGGTTATTTCTTTTAATAGAGTTGTAAAATCTCTCCTACCTTTAGAATACCTCTAACCTCCATTGAAACTAAATATGCTTGCAAGTTTGTAGGAAACTAGATAGTTAGTTGTTTTCTCTTGTTTTCTTTCTTATTATTTTTTGAATCTCTCTTCAAGTTCTCATCCTTCCTTTTACTAAGCTCCCTTATTTGACTTTCTTGAGACATCCTTCTTGCCAAAGCTTGTATTAGAACCCTCCACATGGGTAATCTAGCAAGCATTACATCTTTTATCATAGATCCAAGAGAACTTCTCACAACATAAGAAAAGATAAGAATTGATATAAGAGAAATCCACTTCTCACAACATAAGAAAAGATAATACTTGAACATGCACATGGCTAAATAAATGCTAGAATTGTTAACAAAGTTCTATTTTAATATTTAAGTAGAAATTGTGATAATCTCCTCGCCAAGGCTTAAAACCCCTATAGTCATGGTTAGCCCCTCATGCAATGTTTTCCCCATGAAAATGTGGTGTTTCAAGTGGTTAAATAATGGTGCAAATTCTAAACGATTTTGGTGAAATACAAACCCCACTCATGGCTTCTTAGCCAAAAGGATATTCCTTATGTGTTGCAAGCAGACTACACTTCATTATAACATTCCCACATTCAAGAGGAGGCATGTTTTCCACATTGTGATAAAATGAAGCATCTTGTCAAATAAAATGCTAGAATTTGATTTATATTTCTTTGGTTTGTATATTAAATTTCTTTAAATAAATAAGAAAAGAAAGCATGGTCATTAATATTGTTTTACTCATTTTTTGAAGGTGAGGTTGAGTAGAGTTATTTGATCATCTTTTCTACATACTAACATATTAGGACTTATAAAAAAAAATAAGCATAAATGTTAAGATAAGCACAAAATTAGTAGCATGTCTTCCATGTAGAATCAACTTTAATTAAAGTATTCATAATGAGTAATTCATGTACAAAAATTGTAGAACTCAAAGTTACTCCTTATAGTACTTAGTGCAAATATTGCAGAGGATTAGTTTTATATTGATCAATGTGTTATGGCCTTCCATAAGAAATCAACTTTAATTAAAGTATTCACAATCAATAATTCAGGTCCAAAATTGTAGAACCAAAAGTTATTATAATACTTAGTTAAAATGCTTATTGTTGTTTCTTTCTAATGGTATAGTGATCAAATACCTTAAAATGCCTATTGGTGTTTCTTTCTAATGGTATAGTAATCAAATACTAAAACACTTGTTGACAAGTTTAACATGAAAGAGGCAATAGACCCTAATGGACCCTAACATTGTAATAGATTAGTTATGTTCACACATAACTTAATTAATATATGTTTTGAATAGAAAATCTTGTTAGAAGTCACTGTAACAATTTATACCCTTCCACTTAAAAACAATATCAAATATTAAGTTTTTGAATGTTAAATTTGTTTAGTGAATCAGATTTTATTATTAAAAATATGGGGCTTCTCTTTTGAAACCCTATCTTTCTCTTATGTTCTTCTATGGAAAATGTTGTCAAAAGGAGTGTTAGATCCATCTCATGTCCCTTTACTCAAAAAGTGGATGCATTCAAAGCATTTGTGAGTGATGTTGCATGAAAAGAAAAATCGGTAAGATATGAGCTTGCAAATTGGTTTACAAAAGAACATAATCCTTGATGATATTAGTTGTAAAATTGAGACTCCATGTATGCATAGTGTTCATGTTTGTAGAGAAGCCCCAATAGATAAATTCAATGGAACCTAGATAAGCCCTAAGCCTTCGAAAGCATATATTTCTCTTCAATGGCTCCCTGCTATCCAAGGATCAGTGAGGGGTTTTTGTTGTTTATAAGGGTTATACTCCATTCTCTTTGAGCACAACATTGACAACGACAACATTTTTAGAATAGACCATGGTCTTTAGGTGTCAATGAACAGTATTTAAAATACGAAGTTCCAATATATATTCTATCATGTGTGTTTCCCATTTGTCCCATTGGATCTCTGGGATGATAAAGCTCTAAATGACATGGATCAAATTTTAAGGAAATATATTGACAACAATGAAACCAAGAAGGAATGTACACCTATTCAAGAGGTTGTGTAGAATTTCACCTAAAAAGGGGATTTTGAAATATTTGAAAATCCATATTAGAGATTGAGTTCATACGTGAAATCTTAGTTATGAGCAAATTCTATTTAAGTGCAACTTCTACAATGATTATTAATAATTCCAAAAAAATTTCCAAAAAGGTCCCCCCCCCCCCCCCCCCCCCCCCTCCCAACCTCTCACAAGGCTACTCAAGAACATGGATTCTTCAATATAGTCACCAAAACGACAATAGCAAGGGCCATAGAAACCCCACAACTAATTGGAATGTTAAATATTTTTCTATTCATAATGAGAAAGAGGCAAGAAAAGAGTCTCCAAGGATAAAAATTCCAAGGTATAAGAAGGAGAAATACCTCCCCTAGGTGCAAGAAGTGGTGATTAGAACTTTGAAACAACATGACATTTTTAAATAGAAGTGCACTATGGAAATATCCCTCCCATTAGAAACCACCAATTTCTCACCTTCATACGATGAGGAATGGCCACCCATCTCAAGAGGAAATGCATGTGAATAAAGGCTCGATAAGGAAACCAACAAAAGAAGCAAGGGAGGACGAGGCGATGAACAATAAGCCATTAGCATTTCAAGCAATAATCAATGAGGAATTTACCTTGGAGAAAAAATATAAACCTGAAAATATATGAATATTTTATCATTGTAGGGTAAAGGAAAGCCATGATAAAATAAATGCACTGAATTTCTTAGTAAAATTAGAAAACATCAATGGTCATACTACAGGAAGCAGAAGCAGAAATTGAATAATTCTCTACATTATTTAATATGATGTGGATACATAATGGAGGCAAATAAATTATCTGCTAGACTTGTGATTCGTTCACCAAATTGTGAAGTAAAGTGAAGGGAGACCACTAAATAGTTTATAAGATCTTGCTGATGAGAAAACTAGGGTTTTAATTTGTAAAACAAATTAGGGCTTTAACTTTGTTACAAACCCTTGTAATTTCTTCAAACATATCATATACACATCAAAGAACACATAAATGGAAGATATAACAGGGGAATTTTATTATTACGGGACCACTGAATACAACTTTATAAGAAGAAATGGTTGTTATGGAAGTTGCAATACATCAATAATAAAAAAACATAACGTGGCACAATCCTCGTTCTCTCCAAACACAACACCAAGATTAAATGGGATGGAAGCTCCAATGGAAACCCTAGATGGATTCCCCTCTTTGTTTAACTAGGGTGGATAGTCTCACCACCGAAGCCAAACTCTAATGAAAGGGCTTTTCCAAAACCCTAACGAAAACCTTGGCTCACCGAGCACTCCACAAGAAAATGATCTGAAATCAAATCTTCCCAAATGACTTGCTCTCTTTTCCTTTTAAAGGTTATGTGGATCTTTGTAGAGAGATCTAACCCAACTTTCTCAAAGCTTCTAGACGAGCACTTTATGTAATAAAGTGAATTTATAAGGTTATTTTGATTAAGTCACTTAAAATTAAATAATAATTAATTAAATATTAGTTGCCAAATTTAACTTTAGGAAACATAATGAAATAATTAATCAAATATTTAATTTTGCCAAAAATGGGATATTACAAATCCTCCCACCCCAGTATTGCTTGTCCTAAAAAAATGTTATCGTAATCTGATGCTCCAGTGACTCAATCTGACTGAAAATGATACTAGGGTCCCAAACCATCCTGGAGAAGGTGGAGTATCCTCTGCTCATAGCGTGAATCTACGAGGTGTTCTCACAAGATCCTGCCTAATTGTTCTTGATCATCCAAGCAATCGGGAGTTGTATGAACTCGATCAACTCCTCGAAAGACCCTCCTCACAACAACCAAACCTACGTAAACTAGCAATCCCATTGGTGTCGGTTTTCAAGTTGTTAACAATTGCAATCCCAAGGTCCCATACCAATCTCAAAGAGATGCCACCATGATGATGTTGCACTACTCTAATCATAATCACCTGCTCATCACACTCTGACTTCATTCGCCACTACAGGGACTTTCTATCATGGATCCTAGATAACCAAGCCATCTCATCGTCCATCAATCCACAACTGTCCTCGATCCCAATGATAAAAGCAAGGACTCATTCAGGAGGTCTCCCTGGAGGAAACACCTCGTGTAGCGACCCTCCTCTTGTGACAACAACTCTGTTAACAGGTGCAATTTTTTTTTTTTTTTTTTCGCGTTAAGGTGTGTGCGCGTGCAGAAGCACGGACTCACGTGACTTTACGTCGCCACCCGACAACCGACAAGACTGACCCAACAATAATATGAATGCGACCTTGTACAACACAATTTATACGAACCAACGTCCTCCAGGAAGGCGCAAGTAATAAGGACCCAGACGTTGGCCAACCATGAATAAGACTCTCTGAAAATCTCAGACCAATTGCTCCCTTTCAAAGTTATTAATTGACGAGAGATCCAACCTTAAATAAGGTACCATTAGTTAACTGCCATCCCCGTTTGCTGAAAATACAAATACCGGTCTCACTAGATTCACGGACCTTAATTTTTTTTGTGGGTCATCTGTCATAATGCGACTACCATGAATTCACCATACCACCACCCTATCTTACCTTCTAGAATACCCTAACCTTGCAATTAAAATGATAATAACCTTCACTTAATTTGTCACCACCAATAATGAAATCCTAAGTTCGTTACCATAACTCGACAATTACAATTGAACCATAATATAAAACTACCGGAGTAAAACTTAAATATTAACATCGCAACATTAAAGCCCTAAAATAAATGATATTATTGAACCAATATATTAAAACTACAATATTAACCAAGATATTAAACAACCGTATAAACCATAATTTGACCACCATATTAAACCAATTAGTAACCACGTACTATTAACCCATCATGTTACTCATGACATTTAACCACCATATTAAACCAAATATTAACCACATATTAATAACCCATCATATTAACCATAATATTTAACCACGATATTAAACCCTAATAATTAGCCGCAAATCAAAACTAAGAATCTAAACAAGAACAGATCATAATTAATGCCGCATATATTCAACCTAATAATTAATTCTGCATATAAAACTAAGAATTTAACGAGGATGGCACATGTATTTCCCCGCAATACTACACCCCAAAATATTATATAGCATATTAAAGGTAAGAATTAAAACAATAACGGGGCATACATTCCCAGCAATATTAAACCCTATAATTATTGCAAGGTCAATCCTTTCATCGCCAGCAATAAGTATAGCAACACTCTAAATGATCTAAATGAATATTCGATAAGGCAACCTTAACATTTACATTAATGTACAAATGATCCTAACGTATAATTCTGTTAGACGATAATTAAAAGCCAAAATGTCGAGCCATAATGCAAGGATTGTAGTTCCATAATTAATGCAAATTCCATCATTTCATCACCGAAAATCAACAGAACAATATTATCCAAAAACAACCAAAGGTAAAACCTTTAAACTACTACCTAATAAATTAAGCCAATAAAATAAACTAGTATCCGGTCAATTTACCAACATTCCTTTAAACAAACTTTATATTACAAAAATTTAAAATAAATAAAAGAAAAACCGATCCAATTCAAGCTTTAATATATTATTTGTAATATCCATTTCAAAAGCTTTAATATATTTTCGTTGTTGCTAAATATTTTCAAGTTACCAACCGCATACCCTCTGAGTGAATGTAGCAAGAATATCAGTGTTTTGTTTGCAGGAATAATCAGAAAGGCATTGGCATCGAAGGGAGGTGGGTTTCCTCACAAGGAATAAAGAGAAGGCTGTCATTTCAGAATGAGTTGCTACGATCTGGCAGCGATGAGAATCTTAAGGATAGCCCCCACGGTCAACCCAACAAAAACATTGACAGCGCCATCATCAACAACATTTAATTCTCGAGAAAAGGGAGGCGTGTAGAGAGCGACTCGTCAGGGTTAAGACATGATGGCACTCCAACGCCGCCTGCAGTGACCAGGACGCGGGCTGGCCACGCACTGTCCAAGAAGATTTAAATAGATATCCTTTTGCAAGGGATTGTTCGCTCTTTCCAACAAAAACCTTATTTTCAACGGGCAACATCGGGTTCCAAGTTTATCTAAAAAGTTCTCCGACCTCCAGTTCCGTCATATTCACGGAATTCTCCTTTCCTTGGCTGGGTGTGCATCGATTAATTCTCCTCTCAGTTTTTATTACACAAAGAATTCCTCCCCCATATGGATGGGCTGGAACCAAACGAAGAGAGCGACTTCTTTCTCAGCGAGTGATATCTGTTGTGATTCTGCACTTTTAATGTCTGGTCAGCAGCATTTCTCTTACAGCAGTGACACAGATTTCCTCAATAACCATAATGAGATCGGGGTACCAAATGCCACCGTGGACATAGGCATTAGGGTTAAATTTGTTTTTATTTTAATGTGCTGGTTTCAATAGTGCAATCGCCAGAATTCCAAGGTGTACTAACGCCTTTTGCATTTTTCTTCGTAATGTTCAAAGTGAAAAATCATTTATTCTGACCATTAGGAAGGACAACATCATTCGAGATGCAGATGAGATGTATTATATTATATACGTGTTACTTAAAAGACATGCGAACCCTTTGTTCAACGATACAAATGCTTTTTCAAGCTAATTCGCTCCTTAAATTTGCTATGTAACTTCCATTCAATATAATCGTACATATCATTCCCAACGCACTAACCAAACTAACAATTCCCATCTCCTTTCAATCAATTAATATTCCAGTACAATGACGATTTGTTTTGTTTATACTTGGAAAATCCATTTGTTATATATATTACTAAACATATAACCTGCAGGAATTCATAGAAGGGATGCTACGAGAAGCACAGCTCACCATTGATTGTATAAGAAGGAAAAATAACCCAACCAACATTTTCCTAAAAATAAGTTCTGTCTGAATGAAGTTTGACCTATTCTAACCAATAACAATACAACAACATTATTTATCAAATATTAATCCCTCTCCTCATATCAACCATAAACGCTTAATATTTTATTTAAATACGAAATATATGTATCCATCGGCTTTCTCATTGTTGTTTTAAATCTAGTTGACTGAGATCTTATAAACATTCACCGTCATTAATTCCTACCCTGTAGAGTTCCGGGAGCCGTTGAACTCTAGCGCGGTAGACCGAACCTGGAACCTTCACACCCAGAGACGATTGGTTATCTTCAGTTTAGGGTTTCAGATGTGAGGACTGAGTGCGAGAGGAGAAAGGAGTGTACTAAGCTGGAGATGGGCGCACTGTATTTTAAACCACGTTTTTAACCAAAGTCGAGGCGCGCGAGAGGTGTGAGAAATTACAATCAAGGTGGAAATCGAAAATACTCCAATAGTGCAAGAAGTGATCAATGAGATGAGCTGCGGACAGGGACTCATTAGGGTATTGAGGAATGCAGAGATAGTAGGATTGGCTTCTGATAAATTTCCAGTATTCTTGGCTATGGCTTCTGAAGAGGTGAGCAGGACAAGGGTGAAATGAGTGGTGTGACGGATTCGAGATTTCCCAATGAAACAAAGCTATAACGTCCTCCCTCTCACTAATAACAATTCACCAATATTATCGATCCATCAAATTTTTGCCCATTCAAATCCTAACACAGGTCGACTCGGTATTGGGTGAGGGTCCAGAACCATTTTTCGAAGGACAGGCAAGGGATGAAATGGCCTCAAGAGGTTCTCCATTTTCCCAACAGGAACCAATAACAAAATTTTCATAAAAAGAAAAAAAACCAGTAAATAATTTATTTACAAGGTGGGTAGCAGTCGTAAGGGTTTCATGGTCATGCCAATATCCATTAAGCTACAATTCACATGCACGATTTACACAATATCCATTAAAACTACAAGTTGCACAAGCCATTAACTACAATTTATAATATGCATAGCAAGATAGAAAACCCAGAGATTTACATACCTATGTCCTTAATGCTGCAGCAATGTTTTTTGTGCTCCTGCCACTCTAACTCCTGCTTGCCGACCTCAATGAGCTCACCGGTACCTCCCAGCCAAACTCTAGGGGTACTCTTCTTCCCCCTCAGCCCCCCGAGCCACAAAGGGGCCACGCACAACCAGAGAGAAACTAGCTCCTCAGCTCGCCTCAAAGGCTGAGCTACCAATCACGTATGCTGAGGATTCCCAATTCCTACCAGCAATCAGTCAGTCTCTATGCTCCACATAACAATTCCAATCTTAGCCAAAAGTCCCTTCCTTTCCCCCTCCCCTTTTCCTTTATTCAAATCAAACCCTAATTCTTGTTTTTACTTAGGTTTCCCCCCCCCTTTTTCCCTTTTGACTTCCCTAATTTTCCTTTTTGTTTAATTCATTTATATATTTCATTTTTATTTTTCTTTTTCAAAAATTCAAGGGTATGTGCGCTCATCATTTTATTTATTTATTTATTAACCCCCCCTTTTTATTATTTATTTCCCCTTTTCCACATGCTTAACTTTATTGGTTTATAATTTGTTTATAATTTAAATATACATCTATATATTTTCATTTTTCTATTAATAAACATGCATCCATCATTTAATTTACCATTAATATATTTGTATATTCAGGATTAATGAGAGATTAAGGCGATGGCAACCCAGTATAGGGGAAAAGTAAATGTTTTACGAAAACGGATAAAGAGTATTTACGAGGAGGGAAGGCGATATAGTAATGTGAACTAGACAAGTAAAAGGGGGATGGATACTGGAAGATCTAGGCGATGGAGGATAGTTTTATTAAGCAGACAAGGATAAAGAGAGGCTGATGGCCTGAGTTATTTTTTTTTATTTTTTATTTTTTTTTGAATTTTCAATTGTTAAAGCCACACTAAAATTTCCCCCTGGTTTCTAGAAGGTCTTAGGCTTAGGGTTTAGATTCTGAGCTAGGCGACGATGGGTTAAGGGAATTGCTTAAGGTTTTATTTAGGTGTTGAAGACTTAGGGATAATTAGGTTGACTCCTTCAACCACCTTTATCGCGACGTGCCCTTCAGGTCGCACCACGTGCGCCAAGGGTTCCATTCGCCTCTGGAATATCTTTTGGCATCGTGCCCTCCAGGATGCACCACGTGCTCCAAGGGTGCCACTCGCCAACTGAGTTTCTTTTGTGCGACGTGCCCTTCAGGATGCACCACGTGCTCCAAGGGTGCCACTCGCCAACTGAACTGATTGGTAGACCTCTATA
>JASDQU010438653.1:0-26144 GCA_032191745.1 Picea mariana
GAGAAGTGGTGGGACTTCCATAAGATCCCTTGGCATAACACTACTAATTGTCGCTCAAAGTAGTCATTGGTGGCTGAGGTGAAGCCTTTGAATTAGATGCAGGTTCTGATTATGAGTCAAAACCAAAAAAGGAGAGACAAATCATTGATGCAGAACCCAGTGCCATCGTTTCTACCACCAATATCTAGCTCGGTGAACCTAATGAGGTAGAGGAAGGTGAGCGCCTCTTTCATTCACAAATGTCGATGAAAGGAACCACGTTGCAGTTCATCGTTGATAGCAGTAGCCAGAAGAACCTCATCTCAGTGGAGTTTATCAAGCGATTGGACCTGTTGATAATGCCGCACCTGCATCCCTACACCATTGGATGGATCTTTCAAGGAAGTGATCTTCACGTCAGCCAACAGTGTCGGTTGTCCTACAACATCAAGCCCTTCAAAGATGAAGTATGTTGCTCCCCTTGAAGTTTGTTACGTTCTTTTGGGCCAACCTTATTTATGGAAACATCATGTTGTATATGAGTCTAAGCCTCGAAGTGTTATTATTACTTTGGAGAGGAAATTGTACATGATACTCGAGGTAGTCCCACCTAGTGCCATTTCCTTCATCTCTACTAAACAATGCAGGAAGGTGATCTCTCAGACTGGGAAGTTTTTCTTCTTCATGATTTACTCTCAGAGTGAGCGAAAAATTACAGCCACGTCCATGGCCTCCGCGACCGACCTCTCCATGTAGCAGAAACAAGTGGATAAGGTCGTGGAAGAATACAAAGACATCTTCTCCTCACTTACCGGGGTACCTCTGCATTGTCAGGTCAAGCATTCCATCGATTTGACCCTCGAAGCACCGATACCTAATGGGCCAGTCTATCGCCGCTCTCTGTTAGAAAATGAGGAGATCAAGCATCAAATCTAAGAACTGCTCCAAAAGGGGCACATTTGACCCAACTCATTACCTTGTGGAAGCCCAAGCATACTTGTGCAGAAGAAAGATGGGACCTGGTGATTTTGCATTGATTACCGAGACTTAAATAAAATCAAAGTCAAGAACCGGTACCCGATTCCCCCAATCGACGATCTCCTTGATCATCTCAAGGGGGCCAAATACTTCAGTATGATTGATCTGAAGTTTGGCTACCATCAGGTCCCAATAGAGCAGACATATGTATGAAAGACCGGCTTCAATTCAAAAGAAGGTCTTTTTGAATGATTGGTCATGCCCTTTGGTTTGACAAATTCCCCAACAACTTTCAAGAGGATGTTGGACGATATATTGTGTCCTTTCACCAATTATTTAATAGTGGTGTATCTGGATGACATCCTCATCTAAAACAAGACTTGGGTGGAACACTTGCAGCATATTCAACAGGTTTTGCACACTCTGCAGTAGCACAAGCTATATGCCAACTTGGAAAAATGCTCATTCAACATGGATAGGGTCCAGTACCTAGGCTACATTTTTGATAATCATGGTGTGCATGTAGGTTTAGCCAAGATCTAGGTCATTCGTGAATGGCCATCCCCAACCACACTCATTGAGCTTCAGAGATTCTTAGGCTTTGCCAATTTATATTGCAGGTTCATGTTGGGATTCTCCCATATTGCATGGGCCCCCAATCAAGTAACCAGGGGTGGTGGAAAGGAAAATTTTGTGTGGGGCCTATCCCAACAACAAGCATTTGATGATTTGAAGCAACTCTTGTGCTCATCACCAGTGATTTCATTAATCGACTTGCAACAACCCTTTGAGATCGAGACAAATGCTTCAGACTATTTTATGGGCGCAGTTCTCATTCAACACAACCACCCCGTGGCTTATCATATTGAGACACTGTCAGATGTCATCCATAAGTACCCTACTTATGACAAAGAAATGTACTCTTTTGTGCAAGCCTACCACCAATGGAGGAATTAATTTCTCAGGAAGGAGACAATCATCCACAATGATCATAATTCGTTGCAATTCATGTAGACACAAGAAAAATTACATAATGAGTGCCATTAGAAGTGGTCCACATGCTTGCAACAGTTCCACCTCAACATCAAGTATAAGACATGAAGTGCCAACTGTGTCGTTGATTTCTTCAGTCAACCTCTAGTCATGACACTCACCACGGTGCTAGACTCCTGCGGCCACAAGACCTCTAAATGGCCCCAAATCTATCAGAAAGATCCTGACTTCACCACCACCTAATGTATGTTGGGCACAAACACAATTGTCACTAATTTCCATCTTAAGGACGGGTTGTTGTGCCATTTGGGCCATCTTTGCATTCCATCAAGCGAGTGAGTGAAGCTGATTTGGGAAGCCCACTATAGTCGGGTGGCATGACACTTCGGCGTAGAAAAGACAGTGGCAGTGCTGCAACAACATTTCTACTGGTCGAAACTTTGACAGGATGTCAACAAGTATATCAAGTCGTGCACTACCTGTATTATTTCCAAACCGACCACTAAGAAACAAGACATGTACACCCCTTTTCCTACTCTTAACAAGCCCTAGGAATCCATCTCAATGGACTACATGTTTTTTTGGTTGTTGATTGCTTTTCCAAGATGTCAATTATGGCCGCCTGCAAGAAGAGCATCACAACGGAGGCCACTGTCAAGATCTTCTGTGAACGAGTATGGGTACATTTTGAGATACCACAAACCATTATCTCAGATCGGGACATCATGTTACTCAACACATTTTGGTCGAGCCTATGGTCACCACTAGACACAAAGCTCACAAAATCCACTACCTTCTACCCCCAGACAGATGGCCAAACCGAGCTCGTCAACTGGATGATCGTGCATATCTTATGCATGTACAATTACAAGCACCCCTGCACATGGGAGGCGAGTCTTCCCTATGTTCAACACAACTACAATAGAGCCATACATAGCTCAACCGACCATAGACTCTTTCAGGTGGGGTTGGCATTTCAACCATTGGGTCCCTTGGATGTTGCACTACCCCTTGCGGCCACCCAGGAAGACTCAACCCATGCTCCAAATGAAGCTGAAAAAGTCACCTGATTCATTGAGAGGATCCAAAAAATCCGCTAACAAGTTCAGGATGTTTTACATAAGTCCAATGCCAAGTACAAGTAGCACCATGATCAACACCAGGTGCCACACAAGTTTCAAGTGGGAGACAAAGTTTGGTTGCACTTGCAAAAAGAATGCCTTACAGGGACCCATAAGAAGCTTCTTCCACTCCGCTATGGACCTTACACCATCACCAAGGTTATGAGTGACAATGATTTTGAGCTCAACATTCCCCCCTTCCTTTGATTTCACCCAATGTTCAATGTGGATCTCCTTCATCCATATTTTCCACCATTATTGGACACCTTAGAGATAACAAAACAATTGATACGAATAGAGCTCAACCCTGACTACATGGAACATGTATCCACTGATTAGATTGTGGACACACAGGTCAAGGGCAGTTGCCAACAGAGGATCCAACTTTATTGGGTTATCAAAGCAGGGCAACTCCTTCACCAAGGCAAGTGGCTCACCTGAGGCCAAATTCAACAAAAATTTCCTCATATGATGGGGGAACTCAACACAATGGAGACCATTGTTTCCTAGCGGAGAGTATTGATCTAGGTGGGTATTGGTGGCCACCCGCTTATTCCAACTGGCTCACCTTGGTAGTTTTTTAGTTGGGCATTTTTTCCTAGTTTTCGGGTCCTGAACCTCCGGGGTCATTTTGAGGCCCTAAACAACGTTTTTAGGACTTGCCACATTCAAACAATAGACAAAGTTAACATTTGATAGCATAATGTGTATTCCTCGAATAGACCTTTCCAACAGGCTATCGTGCGCCTAAAACGAAGATCGTATACAAAAGTTACCACCCCGGGAAGTTGATGCACCAACCTACCCCAACAGGGCCCAAATGACTTTTGGCGCTTCATCTCCTTGGGTTAGGTTTTTGGATGTCTATGGTTTTGGCATTCATGTTTATTGTAAAAAGTATTTCAGAGCCTCATTGTACTCAACTTCTTGAGAATGAGCGCAATGGTCACATCTCTTCTTAGAGATAAGCCGCCACCATTCTAGCAAGCCTGTTTTCAATTTGTGTTTTACAGTTTCAACATATTTCTTTATTGAATATAAGCCAGTCTTACCGTATATCTGTTATTTTTCATTGTGTCTCTGTGTTAATAATAATAATAATCTGTGTTCATTTCGTTCTTCTCATAAAATCCAGACCATGCGCACTAACCCAAGTGCGCGCAACATAGTGCAATATACGCACTTACCCAGGTGCACGCAACACATAAAAGGTGTGCACCCTGTCTTTATAACAATTCTTTGCACACTTACTCGTATGCACGCAACACCATAATGAGGTGTCAATGGATCACCAACCTATATATATACATTACGTTTACACTTGGTACCAATTCGGCTCCCCTGTCTATATGTACAATTACAAAGGGTTCTGGATCAGGGACACTACAATCCCCTGCCCCTTATTTATGCACTATCCTCAGTGCATCATATACACATGTACATACAAAATTTTCAAACATCATAAAAAATATGAGGATACTCTGCTTGCATAACATCCTCGTGTTCCCAGGTTGCATCCTCAGGACCGTACTAGGTCCATTGGACCTTTACCATCTCCATGACTCAATTCCAGAGTTGCTTGGTTTTCTAATCCAATATGCAAACTGGTCGCACTTGAAATTCACCTTCTAGCTCCACCTGAATCACATTCCAATCAATGACATGATTAGCATCAAATACATACTTCTTAAGCAATGACATGTGGAATACATTATGAATACATAAGGACACAGACAATGCAAGCATATAAGCGACAAGACCAATCCTTTCAAGTATTTTAAATGGCCTACAATAATTCTCTTCTAAGTTAGAACACTTTCCAACTTCAAGGAACTGCGCCTGGCCTTCACTTTCAGAAACATGTGATCACCCACTCCAAATTCTCTGTGGGTTCTGCCTTTATCTATGTAGCTTTTCTGCATGTCTTGGGCGACCTTTAAATTCAACCTTATCTTTACCATCTGCTTCTGCATTTCCCAGAGCAAATCTGGCCCAACTACTACACATTCTGTTGGGTTGTCCTAAGTCATTTGTGTGTTTCACTTTCTACCATAAAGTGCCTCAAATGGGCTCATATTTAAAGATGCCTGATACCCATAGTTGTAAGCAAACTCTACCAAATGAAACTAGTCTTCCCATTTCGATGGCTTATCCATCACATACATCCTCAATATGTCCTCAATCACCCAATTTACCCTCTTGGTCCGACCATCTGTCTCAGGGTGATATGTTATGTTGAAATTCAAACTTGTTCCAAATCTCTTGAATAACCCTTTCCAAAAGTTTGAGTTGAACTTGGAATCTCTATCAGACACAATTGTCTTAGGAACACCATGCAACTTAACAACTTTGAGCATGTAAATATCAACAATGTCGATTGCCTTGTGTGCTGACTTCACTGGAATAAAATGGGCATTTTAAATAAGCTTGTCCACTATCACCATAATAGAATCATGTTGATCCGGGATCTTTTCGTTAGGTGACTTATTAAAGAACTGTATTAAATGAGCATAAACAAAAGTACTCCATAAAGAAGGAAAAACTCAAAAGGAAAGAGACATAATCATGCAATATGAACATAAAGAACTTGATAACGGAGTTCGACCCTGGTGGGCTAAGTCTCCGGGTCCTGCTCTCGAATGGGTAGGTATTTTTATTAAATCCACAAAAGAATTGGGAAAAATACATAAGTATACCTTATTCTGGAATTAAGCTACATAATCTTTGCTCAGATAAAAAAACTAACACCACCACTGTGTTCGTGTCGTCGTTTTACCTAAAAATGACTGTCTCCAAGCCTCGATCCGAGTCGGACAATTTTTGACCCAAGAGGCACCCTTGCCTCGGTTTGCATGCCACTGCTCCTACAATAAATGAATGGATAGATCTCGAAATCCGTGCCAATTCTAAAAAACTATGCAAAAATACATACAGATCCATACTGTATGGACGCACTTGGTCTGCCTCTCGTGCTCTATGTTCCGAATGCACTGCCCGAAACCCCTTCTTATACAAAAACCTAGGTAGGCATTAAAGGATCCGTTGACGCGCTGGTAGTGGATGCTATATTAAGGCTTTAGTTTGGTGGAGGTTCCGGGGTCGAATCCCATGGGCCTCCCCATTTAGCACATGGTTACAACTGAATTTTTGGCGTGCCTAGCTAAATTTGGTGGAAGACTGCTAGAATGGCAGAATGACGATTAATTTGGCAGACAATTATCTATTTTTGGCTAACATTTATGGCGTATAGTTAGTGGTTACTAACTATGGCTGATATGCTATATATAATAGAACTGCTGCCATACTTGGCAGAGTTCCATTTTAATATATATATTTTTAATTATTTTGGTCACAAAGCCTCCTTGTGCATTTCGGGGGTGCCGCATGGCACCTCCCTATTGGGCCACATGGCATCTGCTGATTTGCCCACCTGTATATGTTGATGTCACCTCAGGACACGTGGCACCTTCCGGGTGGTGGCACGTGGCATCACCTGGGGGTGCCACGTGGCACCATTTTACTCGTCCACATGGCACCCTAAAAAGTCCAAATCCGAGTGACACATGGCAGCCTCTCGTGCTGCCACGTGGCATGTTGATGTCATTATGACACATGTCACCCTCTGCACTTTCCACGTAGGTTGTATGGACGTTGATTCCATCCGTACTGATGTTGACTTCAGCAGTACGGATGCTGACTCATCCCTGCTGATTGGGCTAGGTTGACCAAAACTTTGACTGCTTATATCTTTTGATCCGTAACTCCGTTTGACGAGTCATTTGAACTGTTAGAAAGATTGAGATGCGCTCTTTGCGATCATGCCCTCTTAACTGAGTTTTGGGAAATTTGAAAATTTTCCCTTTTACTGTCTACTGAAGCCATTTTAAGCGTCCTGAGTTGCTTCTATGCATCCTGAGTTGTTCTTAACCTTCTCTGGATCCTTTTTGGATCACATGTTGCTTAGTAGTCCTAGGAAAATTAGTTATGAAGTCCATAGTCACAACTTCCCACTTCCATTTAGGAATGGGCAAACACTGCAACATACCAACTAGATGTTCGTGCTCAGCCTTGACCGTCTGACATTCCAGACATCTCTCAATGAAATTCGCAACTTTCATTTTCATACCTTGCCAAAAGTATTGCTTCTTGACCGTGACAATGGTCTTCTGGTAACCTGGATGTCCAAAATAAGAAACCTTATGCATCGTTGAAAAAATCAGGTTCTTCAACTCTTGGTCATTCGACACATAGACTCTGCATCTATACATGAGGATCCCATTCTCTCTTAACTCATAACCTTCAAACTTTGGTTGTGACATACCTTGTTGTAAGGCCACACTTATATCCATGTAATGAAAATCTGATTTGGAAACTTCCAAAATTCTATCGTACAAATCTGTCTGGTACATGCTAATGGTTGTAGCATACACTTCATGCATTCTCCTGCTAAGTGCGTCAACCACGTTGTTTTCTTTTCCTATGATATGATTTATGTTAAAGTCATACTCATTGAGGAAATCTAACCACCTGTTTTGTCTAACATTTAAACTTGGTTGTCTAAACAAATAATTTAGACCACAATGGTCTGTTCTCAACTCAAATCTCTTACCCATGAGATAATGTCGCTACATCTTCAAAGCATGCACTATCGATTGTAATTCCAAGTCATGTGTAGCATAGAGTCTTTCATGCTCTTTCAACTTCATTGAATCGTGGCACGCCACATTCCCATTATGACTCAGGACTCCACCAAGTCCTTCCTTTCATGCATTCGTGCACACAACAAAGTCTGCATCTGGATCAACAATCCTAAAAAACGACGCACTTTTTAACAAGTTCTTCAAGTGTTGAAAACTCCTTGTGCAATCCAAAGTCCATTCAAATCACGCGCCTTTCTTCTGCAGGGATGTGATTGGATGAAAAATATGTGATAATCCTTCAATAAACCTTTTGTAGTACCCTGCTAGTCCCATAAAGGAACTCACTCCCACGACATTTCTTGGAGTCAACCATTCCTCAATGGCTTTTATTTTCGCTAGGTCTACGACTATTCCTTCCTCTAAAATGATATGACCTAAGTAATGAATCAGTCACTGATAAAATTAACACTTGCTCATCTTTGTATAAATTTGATTCTCCCTCAACACCTACAACACCATCCTCAAGTGTTGCTCGTGCTCTTCCTCAAACTTTCAATAAATAAGGATGTCATCCAAAAACACGATGTCAAACTTATCCAAATAATTTCTGAAAACTCCATTCATTAAACACATGAAGATAGTTGGTGCATTCAACAACCCAAATGGCACCACTGTAAACTCATAATGACCATACCTTATTCTGAAGGCATTCTTACTGATGTCTTCCTCTTTTATTCTCACCCGGTGATAACTAGATCTGAGATTTATTTTGGAAAATATATGCATGCCTCTCAGCGGATCAAACAAGTCATCTATTCTTGGCAAAGGATACTTGTTCTTCACTGTTACCTTGTTCAACTTCCTGAAGTCGATACAAATTCTTAGCGTACCATCCTTCTTCATCAGGAACAAAACTGGTGCACCCCAAGGCGACACTTGAGCATATATACCCCTTCTTCAGAAGATCTTCAAGTTGCATATGCAACTCCTTCAATTCTGGCATACTCATCCTGTAAGGAGAATTGGATATAGGTGTTTCTCCCGACATCAGATTAATAAAGAAGTCAATATCTATTTTCAGAATATCTCTTTAAAGACATCCTCAAACTCTTTCAGTACTGCATAACCTTCCACACTCGACACTTTATCCCTGGGTGCCTCTTCCATGTGCGTTGTGAGTACTTGACATCGTTTCCGATAGATTTTCTTCAACTGCAAAGTTGAAATTTCTCTGATAGGAACAACTCTTGGAATTCCTTGAACTGACCTTAAGTTCCCTTGCTCATCCAGGAAAGTAAATGCCTTATTATAACAATCCAGGACAACATGATTCTTGTCCAACCAATCCATACAATTGAGGCAATCATACGAGCCCAAAGGTATATTATTCAAATCAACGTTTATGCGTAGTCCATTCATATCCAATGAACATGCCTTAACCATCTCCTTGATTTTCCTTTTTTCTCCTACAGATTACTGCACCGACCAAGTTTTCTCAAGCTTGCTTCTTGACAGATGGAATCTTTCCACCATTTTAGGATCTAGATAACTATGAATAGCTTCCGAGTCAATTAAAATAACAATAGGTTGGTCATTAATCTTACCTTCCACCTCAATCATGTGTGACTGAAACTCATCCTGCTTGTTATCCAACACGACATAAATACTTGGCACATTTTTTCCCATGTCCTCAACTGTTGCAGCTTGTCATACACTATGTGCAGTCCTTGCTTTGTAACCTCTTTGAGGGAAATCTCTGCGCATATTATTTCGGCCACAACCCCAACATTGCATAGGTTGTTGCCATGACTTTTGTCCCACTATTTCTAACATTCTAGGCTCCTGGAGAGTCGTTTGTCCTTGCACAGTATTTCTGAAAAATGGTGGCTTAAATCCCTTCTTCCTTTGTTCCACCTTAATTTTCATCTTATCTTCCCGAGCCTTTTGGAAAGTCGACCTTCCCCTTTATTGCTGATAAATACACTTAGTGAGCCTTATGGTTTCTTCCAATGTCTTAGGGTCATCATATTGTATCTTGTCACTGATAAATGAGGGTAACCCACTCAAATATCTCTTAATATTCACTTGTTCATCCTTGATAAAAGACACATAATTAAATAGTTCTAAAAACCTTCTTTTGTACTCGTCAATTGTCATACGTCTAAGCTTGAGTTCGAAGAACTCCTTCATTTTCCTATCATAGTACAACTTGGTTAAGTATTTGGAAATACCACTTGAACTCTCTCAAAGTCACTTTCTTCTCATCAATGTGCTGCACTTGCACATATTGATCCCACCACATTGATACCTTTCCCTTTAACTAATAGATAACACTTCTCCCTTCTGCCTGCGCAGAATAGTTATACAATCGGAAGTATTTCCTCATACCTAGCAACTAGGTCTCCGCATTTTCGTCCTTCTTGTGCTCACCATCAAAGGTAGGATGCTTGATCTTATTCATTTCTCCATGTAGCTTGTCCACCCCAATCATTCTCTTATGCTTTCTGACAGGAGATGGACTCTAACTACTGCACACTTTCCTGAAAGAATGCTTACCAACACTTATTTTCTCATCATGAGACCTACGACTTCTTGATCTACTTGTCTATGTCTCCTTATCCATCTTATTTTCTATTATGTCCAGGCTCTACATCAATTTGACATTGAAGTCATCTTGTTGCGCCTTGGTTCTCATAAGCCTTTCATTATCAACTTTATAACTCTAGACATCTTTCTGCAATACTTTTACATTTTCTACCAAGCTCACGCGCTCCCCCTTGGATTCTGTACCATCAACACCCAAATTGACATACATATCCCCAAATTCATCATTAAGACTATAAGTTCTCTGCGCATCTTCCATAATTTCAACCTTCTGCACTGACTTTGTTCCGTTCTATTCGCTGAAAATTCTGTAAAATATATAGACAACAAGATTTGTTAGTTTATTTCATGCAACAACGACATGAAAAATTTGCACCATTTTGTGAGAATCCTTTCCTCGGATTTCTTGGATGATTTTAACATTCCAAATTCTAGTGTGCACACCCACATATCACTATCTTTGCGTGCATCACAACTCTATACCGCACCCCATTGGTTTTCCGTGCAAATGAAACTCTGCACTACGCTGTGCCAATTCTTAGTGCATACATCTATTCATGCTAGTCTATGGCCCATGTAAGTCTAGTGTTGAACCAATAGGTTTGATACCGATTTGTAACATCCCTAGCCATAGAGGTTGGGCCATGCTACTCCATAAAACACTCTAACAAGTTTTGATACCACTTTGTAACGTACCTAGTCACCCACTAAGTCCCATTACCACCTTACACATGGTTAACTTCAGGAGCACGAAGTCAACCAAACTATAACATTCCCAACATACCATTGACCAATGTTACTCTAGAAGTACACTGCACAAAATATACTTTAAACACATTCCACGTAGTATCTCTTGAAGTAACGTGCCCAACCCGAACTTGAGTCACGCCACGTAACTTGTAAGAGTGGAAGCAACATTCTCTTTTCGTTACAAACTTAAGCATAAAAAATAATTCAAAACCTCGCTCACAAATTGTGCGGACTAACATTAAGATCACACACTGCAACCGCACACACAACCATCTAGTCGTCATGCGTCAACTCAGATTTCACTGTGCACAAAATCTAATTCTTTGTTTGCACACACAAATTCCAGTTTCTTAGTGTACACATGCTACCTTCCTTCACACTTGGCCACTCAATCCTCTTCTTGTAGGCTCATAACCAAAATTAGATGGATAACTTAACAAGCAAGACTAACCACATTGGTCATATCTATGCACAACTACGAATATAGGCTATAAGCACTATACTTACATGAGCATGCGTCAATTAACAAAATAATATCACATTCTTATATACAACACATATAAGAATTTAACCTATGTCAAACATAGACAAAAAAAATTCACGTGGTAAGTAAGATAAGTACATAAGGAACAATTATCTTAAACGAAGGTCACCAACTGTGACCTTGACTAAGACGTTCCTCCCATCCATATATTTTGTTGCTCATAAGCTTTCAACGACATGTCACCCTCGAGCTGGGGTACAACTCCACCAGGGGAAAAAGGGTTCCTAACAACAAGGTATGTTCTGAAACTCAACAAAATTTCCAAGTCCTAAGTACCCACTGCTGTAACTAGCCCACAATCCCTCATTCCCCATGCACCTATCACACCCAAGGAAGTGTTCCCCTTCTCTGCTCAATAGTCCTTTGGCTGCCTGATCCAGGGGATCAAAAAATGCTAAAAAATCAAAATGTTTGAAATTACTCGAAAAATGGTTTCATTGCGTATCTCTCGTCCTCATGATCCCAACGCAACTTGAACGGGCTCAAACAAAGTCTTTATGGCAAAGATACGGTGTTCTGTTTGTTTTCCCAAACAAACAAATTTCGCTGACTGTACAGTTCGTACAATTCATACAGGTTGACAATCCATACAACAATACAACTAAGGAGGAAAGAAAACATTGTAGGGTGATTGGATTGCTGACTGGGCATGTGATTTGATTCGACATGTGACATGGACCAGCAAATGGTCGACACGTGTCAAGTGGCAGTTGTGTTTGTGGGCTTATTGCAGGGTGCCCCGTGGCACCCCCTTGTTGTGTAAAATATTGGTTTGGGCTCCGCGGGGGTCGAATCCGCGACCTCTGACAGGGGCAAGGGTTTCTCGTAGGTCAGGCCACCATCCCTCCTACCATTGTTTCTTAACCTTATACATTAAAACTTATATTTAAACTTGAGTTAAGGTTTCGTCTACGGGAAAAGGGTTAGGGCTAAGCCCCAGCCCTGGTCACACATCCACCAACACCTAACACATGATTGAGGGCATCGAGTTGTTGGGGGGCTAGAAAGTAGGTGCAGGTGGTTAGCCCGACACCTGGCCACATGGCCCATGCGCCCAAGACCTCTGGGATTGAGGGCCCTAATTTGACTTATGACACAATAAATCTGCCCACAACCCAGATTGCGTGCAAGAGATAGGTTTGGTGAGGCAGAGGACGGGTTTTTGTATAGTGGGTGCGTTTTGGAGAGCAGAGAGAGTAACATTTGGGGAAAAACTTCTAGGAAGAGTATTTTCTTCATTTTTTGGCCAAACCAGGTGCAGAAAGAGCTAAGACATGGGTTTTTGGACATTCTGAAGCCATTGGAGCCATCTATTTTTCATTTTGAGCATTGTTTTAACACTTTTGATCATATAATGAAAATGATCCATTGGAAGCTGGACCAGGAGATGTAGCCCAAGAGAGGGGTGAACTCCTTTATCATTTTGCTGTGTTATGTGCTTATTTTGATGGTTGTTTGTGTTGTTCATTTTAAGTAAAAACTCAATAATTTCATGTGCTTGCAACTTGATCCAATTTCTCAAGACACATACATTTTCCACTTGCAATTTTATATACACAAACCTTTTCATTTTCATATCAAGTTGGTATCAGATCAAAGGTTTTTGAAGGTTTGATTTGTTTGCAAGTGTTTTGTTTTCTGATGCTTATAAGGTTGAAGCTCACAAGAGGATAATGACAACTTGTAGAGCCAAGTTCTCAGCTTTCAAGAAAGAGAACAATTCAATCACCTCAAGTTTCAAGGAGACATTCACCAAGTATGGCTCACGAGGAGGGTCATGAAATTCCTACTTCATAAGAGGAAACTTTCAGAAAACCCTTTTATGATATGACAAAAATGGTGAAAGTTTTATTTGAAGAATGGAATGCAAGGTTGCAAGGAGAAAGCTCAAATCCTCCAAAAGGTGATGAAGGTAATGGTGAAAAAACTCCAAAAGGAAATGGAGGAAATGGTGACACTCCACCTCCTTCACTTCCATCTTCCACTTCTTCAAGCATTTCACAACCATCTCCAAATTCTCCAAAAGAACATGGTAAAATTCCTCTACAACTCCTTTTCTTAAGCTTGATATTAAGTTTGAATTGCATATATACAATGGAGAGGTAAATGCTGAGAAATTGGATAATTGGATTCATCAGATTGAAGTGTATTGTAGGATACAAAGAATCCAAGATGATGAAACTAAGATTCAACTTGCTTCTCTTAGATTGGAAGGTGCAACACTCATTTGGTGGGAAGCCAAAACTCAAGAGGACATGCAAAAACATGGTAAAGTTTTATCCTCTTGGAATGATTTTATTGTTGCAATTAAAAGACAATTTTATTTGTTAGCATACATGTAGAAATCTATCATGGATTGGAAAAACTTTAGGCAAGCTAAAGGGAAAAATGTGCAAAGATACACTCAAGAATTTAGGAGAAGAGATTTGGTTTTGGGTATAGATTTATCTTCACAAGAAACTTTACTCAAATACATTAGAGGATTGCATAGCTACTTGAGACACGCAATTCTCATGTTTAACCCTACAAATCTAGATGAAGTTTGTGTACATGAAACTCATTTAGAAGCAAGAGGGAAGAATGCTCCTCAAGAGGGCAGAAAGAAGCCATTTTATAATGGAGATAAAGGAAAGAGGAAATTCAAAGGAAATAGAAAGAAGAATGCTTCAGTCAAGAAAGAGGGAGAAAAACTCTCATGTAAACATTGTTCAAAAGATGGCCATGATGAAGACCACTGTTGTAAACTTCATCTTGAAATGAGACCCAAAAAGTTAAACAACAAAGGGAAACCAAAGACTACTGCAACTACACAACATGATTTAGGATCTGATTCTGGAGATGAAACAAAAATCACATCCATAGGTTTTCAAGGTAAGGAATCTATTGCCAGTACTAGTTCTTCAAGTAGTAGCCTCACTGAAACTCAACATGAAAAAGAAAGAATAGAGATTTTCCACATAAGGGTTATTTCAAAGCATACCAAGATAAATACTCTATTTGATACTGCCCGCAGGGGTGTAGACCGATTGGCATGTGCTGTGTAAATGGAAGGAATTGTGTAAAGGAGGTCTCAAGTTTGATTCTCACCCTGCTTTATCTGTGTTCCATGCTTGCAGGATGTGTGGCACACCTGGGGGTATATGGGCAGCGGACGGGTATCGACCATGTGTCACGCGAGTACAAGAACCGCCAGTTGCCGATTCCCCAACATAAAAAAATAAAATAATAATAATAATACTAATACTAATATAAAATAAAATAAAATACTCTATTTGATACTGGATCACAATCAAACCTCATTTCTGAAGACACTATCAAGAAATTGCATTTGGAAAAAACTCCTCATCCTAAACCATATCCTCTAGGTTGGATATGTGACAATGCCAAATTGCATGGGACAAAAAGGTGTAAACTCAGATTTGCCATCACTACAAACTTTATAGACGAGGTAGAGCTTGAGGTCATTCCATTGGATATTTGTGGTATTGTTTTGGGAAGCCCACAGTTACATGATAGGAGAGCCATATTTCATCGTCATCAAAACACATATCATTTGTTTAAAAATGAAATTGAGTACATTGTTAGAGCACAAACCAAGAAGTTGAATTTGTCACTTGTAAATGTTGGACAAATGAAGACATTAGTCAATGCTAGTAATAATTTCGTACTCTTGATGATCAAACCCAAAGACAATGTTGAAAAAGAAGCTTTCCAAGGATGTGATGTAAAGATAAAATCTGATTTATATGAGGTTGTTAACAAATATGATGAGATCTTTCAGGAGCCAAAAGGATTGCCTCCTAAAAGAGGTATCCAACATGAGATCCAATTGCAACAAGATTGTCATCTTCCAAACATTGGAATGTACAGGATGTCAGTCATGGAGAATGCTGAAATCAAAAAACAAATCCAATAATTGCTTGACAAAGGGGTGATCATGCCAAGCACATCGCCATGCAGGTCACCAATAGTTTTAGTACCAAAGAAATATGGTACATGGCGTATGTGTGTAGATTTATGAGCCTTGAACAAGATTGCGGTAAAGAATCGTTACCCTCTTCCTAGAATTGATGATTTGCCTGATCAATTGAAAGATGCTAAGTATTTCACTAAGTTGGAATTGAGAAGTGGTTATCATTAGATTAGGACTGTTGAAGGAGACACATGGAAGACAACTTTCAAAACAAAGCCAGGTTTGTATGAATGGATGGTTATGCCATTTGGGCTTTGTAATGCTCTTGCAACATTCATGAGAGTTATGAATGACGTTTTAAGGCCTTTTCTTGATGATTGTCTATTTGGATGACATATTGATATTTAGCAAATCTCATGAAGAACATGTTAGGCATATGAAGCAAGTCTTAGATGTCTTGAAGAAAGAAAATTTGTTTTTAAAGATGTCTAAATGTGAGTTTGGAAAGACCTCATTAGTTTACTTGGGACATATTGTTGGAGGGGAACAATTAAAGATAGATCCCTCAAAGGTCAAAGTCATTTTAGATTGGCCCAAGCCCAACAATGTAACAAAGGTTAGAAGATTTTTGGGAGCATACCAATATTGGAGAAAGTTTATTGCTAACTTTTCTTCAATTGCAGCTCCATTACATGCCGTGACAAACATTAAGCATGTTTTCCAATGGGGAGACAAGCAACAAAAAACTTTTGATGCATTGAAGGAGAGAATTAGTTCAACTTCAGTTCTTGCAGTTCCTGATTTAAGACAACCATTTGAGATACAAATAGATGCAAGTAATTATGCCATGGGAGCAATCTTGTTGCAACATGGTAAGCCCATTTGTTATCATTTTGAAACTTTTAATGGTGTTGTGATTAATTATCCTACACATGACAAGGATTTGTATGCATTGGTGCAAAGTGTGAAAAAATGGAAACACTATTTGTTGGGAAAAGAAACTATTATTCACACAGATAATCAACCATTACAATACTTGCAATCACACAAAAAAATACAACAAGCAAGGCACTTCAGATGGATGGGTTTCCTACAACAATTGCACTTGGTTACCAGGTATAAGAAAGAAATTTATAACAAAGTTGCTCATATGCTTTCTAGGCCTATTGTTAGTGCTTCAATAATTCTTAAGCATAATTCTATCACGCATGAGAGCTATGTTGAACAATATGCTTTAGATGTTGATTTTAAAGATGTATATGAAACTTTGTGTCAAGCTAACCAAGTAGAGGAATCAGATTACCATGTGCATGATAAGATTTTGTATCATCTTGGCAAGCTATGTATTCCACATGGTGAAAGAGTCAACATCATAAGGGAAGCACATTATTCTATTATTGCTGGCCACTTTGGTGTAGGAAAGACGGTGGCTAATTTGAAAAGGTATTTCTATTGGCCTAAAATGAATGAAAGTGTATCACGATATGTAAGAGGATGTTATTTATGTGCTACAAGTAAGCTTAGCAACAAAAAGTTAGGATTGTATACTCCACTTCTAGTTCCTTCTCGTCCTTGGGAAAACATTTCCATGGACTTTGTAGGAGGATTACCTATATCTAAAAAGAATAACGATTATCTTTATGTTGTGGTTGATTGTTTCAACAAAATGTGTATTTTAATGCCTTGTAAGAAGCAGGTTACAGCTGAACAAACGACACAAATGTTCTTTCAACATGTATGGGTACATTTTGGGTTGCCCAAATCCATTATTTCTGGTTGAGATTCTCGATTTCTTGGGAATTTTTGGTCAACCTTATGGGCACTCATGGACACCAAGTTGAAAAAGAGCACAACATTTCATCCACAAACTGATGGTCAAACTGATCCAGATTATTTTTGGCACGAAATGAGAGCGGAGATATAATAAAGAAATGCACAGAGATATCACATATATTCAATAATATAACATAAACGTTTCAGAGATGCAACCATAAACATAGATATACAGTAAACACAATTTCTATTAATGAAAGAAATGTACAGAGACTGTAAAAAATACAGAGTGAAAGACTCACTAGAATGGTGGCAGCTTATCTCTAAGAAGAGATGTGACGACTACTCTCATTCGCAAGAAGATGATTACAATGAGGCTCTGAAGGCCTTTTTACAATAAGAAGGAATGACAAAAACCCTAGACATCCAAAAACCTAACCCTAGGAGATGAAGTGCCAAAAGTCATGTGGGCCCCGTTTGGGTAAGTTAGTACATCAACTTCCCGGGGTCGTAACTTTTGCATACGATCTCCGTTTTAGGCGTATGATAGCCCATTGGAAAGGTATCATCGAGGATATTCAGTTTAGGAACAATGTCAAAGGAAAAATTATAATCAAACCTGTTTTCCCAAAAAACATTGTTTAAGGCCTCAAAATGGCCCCGGAAGTTAAAAACTGCTAAAAATAGTAAATTACCCAAATTGCCAGAAAATTGTTTTGAGCCAGTTGGAAAAGGTGGGTGGCCACCGATATCCACCTGGATCAATCCTCCCTCTTTAGGAAGCAATGGTCTCCATTGCCATGAGTGCCTGGGGGAGAGGAAAAAACGTTTGCTAAATCTGAATTTTGGTGAGTTGGCTGCCTTGCTGGAGACATCGTGCTGCTCAGTTTGTGGAAGTCTGTCAC
This sequence comes from Picea mariana, assembly GCA_032191745.1. Taxonomy (NCBI): domain Eukaryota; kingdom Viridiplantae; phylum Streptophyta; class Pinopsida; order Pinales; family Pinaceae; genus Picea; species Picea mariana. The sequence goes on from JASDQU010438653.1 coordinate 18,201, forward strand.
AAACTTGTTGAGGTTGAGGATGTTCAACAAGTCGAGCTACACGAGAGGACGGTGTGTAGAATGAATCTTTGCACTTTGCTGCAACCTTGTCGACCTGCTTCTGTTGGATAGAAGGTGCTTGGGGTGAGGTTGTAGTGGTTGCAGTGTCCTTTTGTTCCCGTTTTGAATAGATTGTGAAGAAGCTGAATTTTGTAGTATGAGATACTACCTTGCGACACTGTTTAGGTGGAACAATAGTTGGAACTACCTCTGGTATTATGTAGAGATGACCCCTAGAAAAACAATGAAACTGCGAGGTCGAGACTCATAAACAACATGGCGTCTCCACATATATGGTTGGCCAAAGAGAACATCACAGAAATCCAGTGGGGAAACATCACATAATACCTCATCCTTGAAGGGCTGGATGTCGTATGACAATCAAAACTGTTGGTTAACACGAAGGTCTCGTCCTTGGCGAAGCCACCCGATGTTGTATGGCTGCGGGTGTGGTGTTGTTGACAATCCCAACTATTTGATGACCTCTGCTGAGATGATGTTCTTCAGGCTTCCGCTATCAACAATAAAATGCAGTGGGGTCCCCTTCACCCACATCTGTGAATGAAAAAGGCGCTCCCCCTCTTCTGGATTTGTTGGTTTTTCTGGTTGAATTGCTACGGTTGTGAAAATAACAGTGGGGTCTGCATCGATGATGTCTTTTACTAGTATTTTCATAATCAGATTCCGAATCAAGGTTCGACTCCTTGATCTCGGCCACCAATGATTGTTTTGAGCAACATTAATCGGTGTTGTGCCATGGGATTTTGTGGAAATCGCACCATTTTACGGTGTCCTTCTTTGTCTTCCCGTTACCCTTCTTCTCCTGTGGCTTGGACTGGTCTTCAGTGTAAGTTTTAAGCCTGTGAAGTAAAGAAATGCATATAGATTCTTAAGCAAAACATAATTTAATCAATGGCTCATACACAGAGTACATAGATATTTTATACCGGAAACCCTCAACCAGGAAAACCTTTCTTATATTCATTATATCAAATTTCACCATTCACCATACAATATATATACAATATTTTTAGGTATTCCATAGATACCAAAACGCTAATCCCTTAATCCAGGATTAATTTACAAAACCACTAAAAATAGCAAAATCCGCTAAAAATAGCAAAAACTACCCAAATTTTTTTTTCGGGGCACTGCCCCGAACCCCGTCAGCCCCGGGCTACCGCTCGTTGCTGAACACTATGCGTAACCAGGGGGGAGGCATACCTGCCCCCCCCCTGTGACCCCCCTAAGAAAGCGCCCATCGCACACAACACAACAATCGCTACTAAAGGGATCGTCAGACGCAGTTGTCATATCTGACGCACCCACACACACACATGCAAAGAATATAACACATACCCAACATTCAGGAGACTGTTTGTTAGGGCCGTCTTTGTCATACTTTGGTTGTTGCGGATTTGTAGACCCAAACTCTCATTTTTTCTGGTGCTTAAATTTTTGCTTGATTTTAACAACATATCGATAAGCAACATCGAGTGATGAGATGTCCATAAAATCCATTTCAGTTTGGATGTATCTGTGTAGAGCCCCACGGTATTTCATAACCAAATGTCGTTCAGATTCTTTGATAGCCATCTTGGTGTGCAAGGTATGGAAGGTATTGGTGAACTCCAGAACTGCTTGGCCCCTCTCTTGCCGCAGTGAGGTCCATCTCATGCACTGGTCCTCATAGTTGCCAACAGGGTAATACTGTTCCTTTACCGCATCCATAAAAAAATCCCAAGTGGGCTCGACCCCATATATTCCAGAATCCTCTGTGGAACTTTGATCCTAGTAAGTTTCCCACCAATGTTTGACATGGGGGAGAGCTTTGAGGAGTGTGAAGGTGATCTTTTCCCTGTCAAAAAAATGGTGAACAGAAAAATAACCGTCTAACTAATTTAACCATTTGTCTAGGGCATCTGCATCTATCTGACCTTCAAATATGGGAATATCAAAATTAAACTGTACCTTGAAAGGAGAGGTGATTCCAAAGTGGTTTTTTGATGAATATGAGCTTGTTGCTATCGGCAGGCATTGAAGGACGTGGGAAAAATTCTCCATCATTTCATCCCTTTGTCGCGTGAGAGCTTTCTCAAGCAACAGATTTATAGGATCGTCTGCTCTGTCGTTTTTCTTTTCTTCCGCCATGGAGGGTTTATTGGGCCTGTGAGAGAGATTGTATTCAAGAGAGACAAGCTCGAGACCCAACTTTCTATACTCAGACCTCGTAAGGGACATGCACTGCAAAACGATCAAAAGCAGCCTGCTCTGATACGACTGATCCAGATTATTTTTGGCACAAAATGAGAGCGGAGATATAATAAAGAAATGCACATAGATATCAGAGATATTCAATAATATAACAGAAATGTATCAGAGATGCAACCATAAACAAAGATATACAGTAATACATGATTTCTATTAATGAAAGAAATGTACAGAGACTGTAAAAAATACAGAGTGAAAGACTCGCTAGAATGGTGACAACTTATCTCTGAGAAGAGATGTGACGGCTACTCTCATTCGCAAGAAGATGATTACAATGAGGCTCTGAAGGCCTTTTTACAATAAGTGGGAATGAAAAAATCCCTAGACATCCAAAAACCTAACCCTGGGAGATGAAGCGCCAAAAGTCATGTAGTGCCAAAAGTTTGGGTAAGTTAATACATCAACTTCTCGGGGTCGTAACTTTTGCATACGATCTCCGTTTTAGGCGTATGATAGCCCATTGGAAAGGTATCATCGAGGAGATTCATTTTATGTGCAATATTGAAGAAACATTGATATTGGAAACCTATTTTCCCCAAAAAAATCATTTAGGGCCTCAAAATGGCCCCGAAAGTTAAAAACTGCTAAAAATAGTAAATTACCAAAATTGCCAGAAAACTGTTTTGAGCCAGTTGGAAAAGGTGGGTGGCCATCGATATCCACCTGGATCACAAACAAAAGTGGTGAATATAACAATAGTAAATATTCTTCATGGTTATTGCAGCAAACATCCTAAGCTTTGGGATGAGCACCTACACTACATTCAACATGCTTATAATCAGGCTAAGCATTCAACGACTCAAACATCTCCATTTGAGGCATGTTTTGGTTATTTTCCAAAATATCCTTTAGATTTTATCTTTGGGAAGGATGTTGCTATTGATGGTCATTATGACATTGATAGAGCAAAGAAGTTCATTGAACAAATTCAATTGGTGCATCAAATGGTACAAGAACAATTGGAAAAGAGCCAAGCCAAGTACAAGACAAGACATGAAAAGCATCGTGTTGATCACAGTTTCCAAGTTGGAGATGAAGTTTGGCTTTAAATTAGCAAAGAGAGGCTTAAAGGAGAAGGTAAAAAGATGAAACCAATTAGATATGGACCTTTTAAGATTCTTGAAAAAATTGGTAATAATGCCTTTCGTTTGAATTTGTTTTTTTATATGAAAATGTATGTAGTTGTTAATGTTGAGATTTTGAGATTGTATGAGCCTCCTTTGATTGATGATCAAGGAGAGCATGCTCATATTCCTTCAATAGATGACTTCTCTCTAGAATATCTTTTAGAATTGCAACATGATACCATCTTTGACAGAAAGATAAGAACTTCAAAACGAGGGAATGTGGAGTACCTTTGTGTTGGTCTAAAAGGAACTAATCCAAGCAAAGCTAAATAGATTGAGGTTGGAAGGGTGAGGGAACTATATCCTCATCTACAGATTGATTGAAAATAATATTTTGGAGGTCCAAAAGCTTCCCAATGGGGAGGAGTGATCCAAGAGATAAAAAAATGCTCAAAAATCAAAGTGTTTGAAATTGCTCGAAAATGGTTTCATTGTGTAGCTCTCGTCCTCATGATCCCAATGCAACTTGAACGGGCTCAAACATAGTCAGTATGAGAAATATATGGTGTTTTGTTCGTTTTCCCAAACATGCAAATTTTGCTGACTGTACAGTCTGTACAGTCCGTACAGTCTGACGTGGTAGCTGATTGTATAGTTTGTACGGTCGTACAGCTGTTGAGGCAAGGACATGTGGCAGGGTGATTGGAATGCTGACTGGGAAGGTGATTTGATTCGGTAGGTGATGTGGACCAACCAATGGTCTACATGTGGCAGTTGTGTTTATGGGCCTATTGCAGGGTGCCACGTGGCCCACTCGGGGGCCGCCATGTGGCACCCCCTTGTTGTGTAAAATATTGGTTTGGGCTCCGCGGGGGTCGAACCCGCGACCTTCAGCAGGGGCAAGGGTTTCGCGTAGGCCAGGTCACCAACCCGCCTACCATTGTTTCTTAACCATATACATTGCAAATTATATTTCAACTTGATTTAATGTTCCTTCGATGGGAAAAAGGGTTGGGGCTAAGCCCCAACCATGGTCACACATCCACCAACACTTAACACATGACCGAGGGCGCCAAGTTGTTGGGGGGCTAGTCGGCGAGTGCGGTCGGTTAGCCCAGCACCTGGCCACATGACCCATGCAACCGAGATCTCCGAGATTGAGGGCGCTAATTCGACTAATGGCGTGAAAAATCCGCCCACAACCCAGATTACGCGTGGGAGTTAGATTTGGTGAGGGGGAGGCCGAGTTTTTGCATAGTAGGTGCGTTTTGGAGAGAAGAGACAATAACATTTGGGGAAAAACTTCCAAGAAGAGTATTTTCTTCATTTTTTGGCCAAACCAGGTGCAGAAAGAGCTGAGACAAGGGTTTTTGGACATTCTAGAGCCATTGGAGCCATATATTTTGCATTTTGAGCATTGTAAAGCATTTTCTTAACACTTTTGAGCATATAATGAAAATGATCCATTGGAACCTGGACTAGGAGATGTAGCCCAAGAGAGGGGTGAACTCCTTTATCATTTTGTTGTGTTATGTGCTTATTTTGATGGTTGTTTATGACTATTTGTGCTGTTCATTTTAAGTAAAAACTCAATAATTTCATGTGCTTGCAACTTGATCCAATTTCCCAAGACACATACATTTTCCACTTGACCTTTTAATTTTCAGATCACTGCCCCACTTCCCTTTCCAGGGTTACCAGCAGCAGGTTGGACAAGAATTCTCTAAGCCCTGCGACTAATGCCCAACGCACCAGGGAACCAATCCTAGCAATAATCTCACCTGGATAGTATGGTCCTAGGTATGATGACCTCTTCACAACAACCAATATCTCACCTAGAGAGGCTGCTCACGGTCTGTCAACTTGACTCTTCGACTGTAGAATTCTAGTTATACCCCCACAACTCCCTGCAAGCTTCTCTAGGTAGATAAGGCAATATTCATATTTTCCATACAGTCCGACCCTCTTTTGCACACGAGAGCCTGCAACATGAATTCCTTTCCCCATTCCCAGATAATCTCCCATGCATGCCTTCCACTTGACACTTGTCACCTTCAAAAATAGCTTTAAGCCACCTGGTGACCCGTTCCCTACCCATAAGAACTTAGGATAAAATAATATATATCTAACATTATACTTTTCCTGGAAATATTATAAAATACTCCCCAAGACTTACGACTCACCCCCTTTTCCCTTTTCCAGTGGAGTGGGCCCCCCATCTCTTTTCGTCTGAGTCAACCAATGCATAGTGATGCAATATTGTATTAATATTCATGATTATACTTACATGGATAGGTGCTCTGACCAATCTATGTCCAAGCCCACCTGCGTCATAATTACACAAGTTCTCTGGCCTCCATGCATATCCATTCATTCTTGCATACTAACCCAAGTCTGCGCAACATAGTGCAATATACGCACTTACCCAGGTGCGTGCAACACACAAAATGTTCACACCCCGTCTTTATAACAATTCTTTGTGCACTTAATCTGATGCGCACAACACCATAACCAAGTGTCAATGACTCACTAGCATATATATATATATATATATATATATATATATATATATACTTTGTACTAATTTGGTTCACCAACCTATATGTATAATTACAAAGGGTTCCAGATCATGAACACTACAAGATACATAATATAATATGCACTACCAAGCTTTGCAAGAATAACATATAYACATCGACCATCCTTCATGTCTATTTTATAATTTGCAAGTAAAATTCTAAGATTTTTGAAGGTAGATAGATAATCTTCAATGTAAGAGAAAACATTGGGATTTAAGGAAATCAATTGGTTTTCAATTTGGTGGGCTCGAATCTTAATGTGTTTATCAAATATGGCTACCAACTTTTTGCCAAAATTCATTTGGGTCATCAATTTCTTGAAGGTGAAACCATAAATCACTAGAGATGCACATTCAGATTAATCGACATGCTTTGTCATTTTTATTATCCCATTTGAATTTCTTCGTGATATCATTGGGGCATCAATGGGGCCTTTTTCTTTTCCCAAGGTATCTCAGTAAAGTCCTTTACTTCATAGTACATCCTTCATACAAGATTTCCATGAGAAGTAGTTGGTATTTGTAAGCAAAAGATCACTTGGACTAGCCATGTTAAAATATGTAGGTAAGATGTCTTCAAAAGAAAAAACTAACTGTGTGGATGAAGAGCTCTAAAAGAAAATAGACAATTTAAAAAAAAAAATGGACTTTGGATGTCAAAGTTATTCCCTTTTTAAGAAAGGTATAAAAGGTAACCAAGGTGTGATGTAACAGGTAGAGGTTAGTCCATGTGGTGATGGATGCACAATGAGGTTGTTGAGTAAAAAAAATCATTTTTTTCTTTAACTTTACCTACAAGCTCACTTTTACAAATAAGTTTCTAATGAAGTGATCCTTATAATCAAGTTACTTTATAAATTAAAGTTGCGTGTAAAAGTAACGAAAAAAAGAACACCGAAGCTACTCTATAGTAATTCACTTTTATAATTGAAATGAAATGTACTTTACAATAACGTTATGTGGTAATTTAAGAATGCATGAACTTAAAAAAAAAATAACTTAATGAAAATAAAAACTTGAACTCAAGGCTTCTTATTTAATAAAGTAACTTTCAACCAAGTGAGTTAAGTTAATGTAAAATATATAATAAATGTTATGGAGCAAGGGGCTTCTTTTTTCACTCTTTGTCTTGAAGTGCGTGCTTACTGTAAAAACCTTTGTTTTTTCCTAGAAAAATCTTCAACATAACTACACACAAAAACAAACAAAATTTTGAAGAATGTTTTTTGGAACTTGATAATATTGGAGTTAGATCTTGGTTAGTTTGTCTGAAAAATGAAAGTTTTCTTTTTATTTTTGACTTGTTGAGATCATATAAAACGCAGAACAAAGAGCATATGCAAAGAAGAAAATGCTTTCCACTTTGTTTTTGATTTGTTGAGATCGCACAGAGTACATGGCAATGCGCATATGCAAACCAGAAAGAGTAGAAAACTAGAAATATAAACAAAAAATTGAAATATTAACACAATAATTTTTTTTAAAAGGCATAATGAAACTTTATACCTCTAGATCTGATAAAAAGTGTCGTATATTGGGTAAATAGAAACATTTTTGAGTGAAATAAAAAGTGTTTCCAACTAAAAGAAGCTCTCTAGATGGAAGGGAACAACCCGCTTAGCCCATAAATGTATATAAATAGCAAAACCACAAGTCTTTTGATGCATGCACTGRCACATGTTCAAGATTTTGATCAACAATGACAACATGTCTTCATATAGGCTCTGATATCATGTTCAACAAAACAAGGTATTTCTACACAAGATGAACATCTTAAGAAACCACTTACACAAATTGATCAAATATCAGTACAGTAGTATTTTATGTTGTTAAAACTCTCAAAGAGGAAAACAGTCCAAGGCCCCAACCAACATAGCTACTAGAGGAAATATATTAATGCAAAAGAAAAATATTGTACATAAGAGTTTCTCACAATTGACCTTCAACAAATGACCCTCCATGCTATTTAAATGAATATCATGGACCAAT
>JASDQU010438653.1:26476-40489 GCA_032191745.1 Picea mariana
CCTCATTCTAATCATCTTCTCAGGGATGCGAGTAGCGGCCACATCTCTTCTCAGAGATAAGCTACCAACGCCCTAGCTAGTTTATTTCCATTCTATCTATAAGCATATTTCAGTCATTTGTTATTCATGAAATGAAGTCTTATTTCCGATGCATCTCTGTGTTTATGTGTATTTCTGTATTTCATTGTGTTCCTACATAAATCCGGATCAACTGTACCTTGAAAGGAGAGGTGATTCCAAAGTGGTTTTTTGATGAATATGCGCTTGTTGCTATCGACAGGCGTTGAAGGATGTGGGAAAAATTCTCCATCATTTCATCCCTTTGTCGTGTGAGAGCTTTCTCAAGCAACATATTTATAGGATTGTCTTCTCTGTCATTTTTATTTTCTTCCGCCATGGAGGGTTTATTGGGCGTGTGAGAGCGATTGTATTCAAGAGAGACAAGCTCGAGACCCAACTTTCTATACTCGGACCTTGTCAGGGACATGCACTGCAAAACGATCAAAAGCAGCCTGCTCTGATACGACTGATCCAGATTATTTTTGGCACAAAAGGAGAGCGGAGATATAATAGAGAAATGCATAGAGATATCAGAGATATTCAATAATATAACATAAATGTATAAGAGATGAAAACATAAACACAGATATAAAGTAATACACGATTTCTATTAATGAAAGAAACGTACAGAGACTGTAAAAAATACAAAGTGAAAGACTCGCTAGAATGGTGGCAACTTATCTCTGAGAAGAGATGTGACGGCTACTCTCATTCGCAAGAAGATGATTACAATGAGGCTCTGAAGGCCTTTTTACAATAAGTGGGAATGCCAAAAACCCTAGACATCCAAAAACCTAACCCTGGGAGATGAAGTGCCAAAAGTCATGTAGCGCCAAAAGTTTGGGTAAGTTAATACATCAACTTCTCGGGGTCATAACTTTTGCATACGATCTCCGCTTTAGGCGTATGATAGCCCATTGGAAAGGTATCATCGAGGAGATTCATTTTGTGTGCAATATTGAAGAAACATTGATATTGGAAACCTGTTTTCCCCTAAAAAATCGTTTAGGGCCTCAAAATGGCCCTGAAAGTTAAAAACTGCTAAAAATAGTAAATTACCAAAATTGCCAGAAAATTGTTTTGAGCCAGTTGGAAAAGGTGGGTGGCCACCGATATCCACCTGGATCACAAACAAAAGTGGTGAATATAACAATAGTACATATTCTTCATGGTTATTGCAGCAAACATCCTAAGCTTTGGGATGAGCACCTACACTACATTCAACATGCTTATAATCAGGCTAAGCATTCATCGACTCAAACATCTCCATTTGAGGCATGTTTTGGTTATTTTCCAAAATATCCTTTAGATTTTATCTTTGGGAAGGATGTTTCTATTGATGGTCATTATGACATTGATAGAGCAAAGAAGTTCATTGAACAAATTCAATTGGTGCATCAAATGGTCCAAGAACAATTGGAAAAGAGCCAAGCCAAGTACAAGACAAGACATGACAAGCATCATGTTGATCACAGTTTCCAAGTTGGAGATGAAGTTTGGCTATAAATTATAAAAGAGAGGCTTAAAGGAGAAGGTAAAAAGATGAAACCAATTAGATATGGACCTTTTAAGATTCTTGAAAAAATTGGTAATAATGCCTTTCGTTTGAATTTGCTTTTTTATATGAAAATGTAAGTAGTTGTTAATGTTGAGATTTTGAGATTGTATGAGCCTCCTTTGATTGATGATCAAGGAGATAATGCTCATATTCCTTCAATAGATGAATTCTCTCCAGAATATCTTTTAGAATTGCAACATGATGCCATCTTTGACAGAAAGATAAGAACTTCAAAATGAGGGAATGTGGAGTACCTTTGTGTTGGTCTAAAAGGAACTAATCCAAGCAAATCTAAATAGATTGAGGTTGGAAGGGTGAGGGAACTGTATCCTCATCTACAGATTGAATGAAAATAATATTTTGGAGGTCCAAAATCTTCCCAATGGGGAGGAGTGATCCAGGGGATAAAAAAATGCTCAAAAATCAAAGTGTTTGAAATTGCTCGAAAATGGTTTCATTGTGTAGCTCTCCTCCGCATGATCCCAATGCAACTTGAACAGGCTCAAACATAGTCAGTATGGGAAATATATGGTGTTTTGTTCGTTTTCCCAAACATGCAAATTTTGCTGACTGTATAGTCTGTACAGTCTGACGTGGTAGCTGATTGTATAGTCTGTACGGTCGTACAACTGTTGAGGCAAGGACATGTGGCAGGGTGATTGGAATGCTGACTGGGAAGGTGATTTGATTCGGTAGGTGATGTGGACCAACCAATGGTCGACACATGGTAGTTGTGTTCGTGGGCATATTGCAAGGTGCCACATGGACCACTCAGGGGCTGCCACGTGGCACCCCCTTGTTGCGTAAAATATTGGTTTGGGCTCCGCGGGGGTCGAAACCACGACCTCCAGCAGGGGCAAGGGTTTCACGTAGGCCAGGCCACCAACCCGCCTACCATTGTTTCTTAACCATATACATTGCAACTTATATTTCAACTTGAGTTAATGTTCCTTTGATGGGAAAAAGGGTTGGGGCTAAGCCCCAACCATGGTCACACATCCACCAACACCTAACACATGACCGAGGGCGCCAAGTTGTTGGGGGGCTAGTCGGTGGGTGCGGTCAGTTAGCCCAACACCTGGCCACATGACCCATGCAACCGAGATCTCCGGGATCGAGGGCACTAATTCGGCTAATGGCGTGAAAAATCTGCCCACAACCCATATTACGTGTGGGAGTTAGATTTGGTGAGGCATAGGTTGAGTTTTTGCATAGTAGGTGCATTTTGGAGAGAAGAGACAATAACATTTGGGGAAATACTTCCAAGAAGAGTATTTTCTTCATTTTTTGGCCAAACCAGGTGCAAAAAGCGCTGAGACAAGGGTTTTTGGACATTCTAGAGCCATTGGAGCCATATATTTTTCATTTTGAGCATTGTAAAGAATTTTCTTAACACTTTTGAGCATATAATGAAAATGAGCCATTGGAACCTGGACTAGGAGATGTAGCCCAAGAGAGGGGTGAACTCCTTTATCATTTTGTTGTGTTATGTGCTTATTTTGATGGTTGTTTATGGCTATTTGTGCTGTTCATTTTAAGTAAAAACTCAATAATTTCATGTGCTTGCAACTTGATCCGATTTCCCAAGACACATACATTTTCCACTTGACCTTTTCATTTTCAGATCACTACTCCACTTCCCTTTCCAGGGTTACCAGCAGCAGGTTGGACAAGAATTCTCTGAGCCCTGCGACTAATGCCCAATGCACCAGGGAACCAATCCTAGCAATACTCTCACCTGGATAGTATGGTCCTGGGTATGACGACCTCTTCACAACAACCAATCTCTCACCTAGAGAGGTTGCTCACGGTCTGTCAACTTGACTCTTCGACTGTAGAATTCTAGTTATACCCCCACAACTCCCTGCAAGCTTCTCTAGGTAGATAAGGTAATATTCATATTTTCCATACAATCCGACCCTCTTTTGCACACGAGAGCCTGGAACATGAATTCCTTTCCCCATTCCCAGATAATCTCCCATGCATGCCTTCCACTTGACACTTGTCACCTTCAAAAATAGCTTTAAGCCACCTGGTGACCCGTTCCCTACCCACAAGAACTTAGGATAAAATAATATATATCTAACATTATACTTTTCCTGGAAATATTATAAAATACTCCCCAAGACTTACGACTCACCCCCTTTTCCCTTTTCCAGTGGAGTGGGCCCCCCATCTCTTTTCGTCTGAGTCAGCCAATGCATAGTGATGCAATATTGTATTAATATTCATGATTATACTTACATGGATAGGTGCTCTGGCCAATCTACGTCTAGGCCCACCTGCCTCATAATTACACAGGTTCTCTGGCCTCCATGCATATCCATTCATTCTTGCACACTAACCCAAGTCTGCGCAACATAGTGCAATATACGCACTTACCTAGGTGCGTGCAACACACAAAATGTTCATACCCCGTCTTTATAACAATTCTCTGTGCACTTAATCTGATGCGCACAACACCATAACCAAGTGTCAATGACTCACTAGCAATATATATATATATATATATATATTACATTTATATTACATTTATACTTTGTACTAATTTGGTTCACCAACCTATATGTATAATTACAAAGGGTTCCAGATCATGAACACTACAAGATACATAATATAATATGCACTACCAAGCTTTGCAAGAATAACATATATACATCGACCATCCTTCATGTCTATTTTATAATTTGCAAGTAAAATTCTAAGATTTTTGAAGGTAGATAGATAATCTTCAATGTAAGAGAAAACATTGGGATGTAAGGAAATCAATTGGTTTTCAAGTTGGTGGGCTCGAATCTTAATGTGTTTATCAAATATGGCTACCAACTTTTTGCCAAAATTCATTTGGGTCATCAATTTCTTGAAGGTGAAACCATAAATCACTAGAGATGCACATTCAGATTAATCGACATGCTTTGTCATTTTTATTATACCATTTGAATTTCTTCGTGATATCATTGGGGCGTCAATGGGGCCTTTTTCTTTTCCCAAGGTATCTCAGTAAAGTCCTTTACTTCATAGTACATCCTTCATACAAGATTTCCATGAGAAGTAGTAGGTATTTGTAAGCAAAAGATCACTTGGACTAGCCATGTTAAAATATGTAGGTAAGATGTCTTCAAAAGAAAAAACTAACTGTGTGGATGAAGAGCTCTAAAAGAAAATAGGCAATTTAAAAAAAAAAATGGACTTTGGATGTCAAAGTTATTCCCTTTTTAAGAAAGATATAAAAGGTAACCAAGGTGTGATGTAACAGGTAGAGGTTAGTCCATGTGGTGATGGATGCACAATGATGTTGTTGAGTAAAAAAAATCATTTTTTTCTTTAACTTTACCTACAAGCTCACTTTTACAAATAAGTTTCTAATGAAGTGACCCTTATAATCAAGTTACTTTATAAATTAAAGTTGCATGTAAAAGTAACGGAAAAAAGAACACCGAAGCTACTCTATAGTAATTCACTTTTATAATTTAAATGAAATGCACTTTACAATAACGTTATGTGGTAATTTAAGAATGCATGAACTTAAAAAAAAAAAAACTTAATGAAAATAAAAACTTGAACTCAAGGCTTCTTATTTAATAAAGTAACTTTCAACCAAGTGAGTTAAGTTAATGTAAAATATATAATAAATGTTATGGAGCAAGGGGCTTCTTTTTTCACTCTTTGTCTTGAAGTGCGTGCTTACCGTAAAAACCTTTGTTTTTTCCTAGAAAAATCTTCAACATAACTACACACAAAAACAAACAAAATTTTGAAGAATGTTTTTTGGAACTTGATAATATTGGAGTTAGATCTTGGTTAGTTTGTCTGAAAAATGAAAGTTTTCTTTTTATTTTTGACTTGTTGAGATCATATAAAATGCAGAGCAAAGAGCATATGCAAAGAAGAAAATGCTTTCCACTTTGTTTTTGATTTGTTGAGGTCGCACAGAGTACATGGCAATGAGCATATGCAAACTAGAAAGAGTAGAAAACTAGAAATATAAACAAAAAATTGAAATATTAACACAATAATTTTTTTTAAAAGGCATAATGAAACTTTATACCTCTAGATCTGATAAAAAGTGTCGTATATTGGGTAAATAGAAACATTTTTGAGTGAAATAAAAAGTGTTTCCAACTAAAAGAAGCTCTCTAGATGGAAGGGAACAACCCGCTTAGCCCATAAATGTATATAAATAGCAAAACCACAAGTCTTTTGATGCATGCACTGRCACATGTTCAAGATTTTGATCAACAATGACAACATGTCTTCATATAGGCTCTGATATCATGTTCAACAAAACAAGGTATTTCTACACAAGATGAACATCTTAAGAAACCACTTACACAAATTGATCAAATATCAGTACAATAGTATTTTATGTTGTTAAAACTCTCAAAGAGGAAAACAGTCCAAGGCCCCAACCAACATAGCTACTAGAGGAAATATATTAATGCAAAAGAAAAATATTGTACATAAGAGTTTCTCACAATCGACCTTCAACAAATGACCCTCCATGCTATTTAAATGAATATCATGGACCGATAAGTTGTTAAGCCATGGATCAATGTAGTCGTTAATATTAAGGAGAATATGAACCGTCGAATCACTTTTTGTCTAAAACAAATGGTGACCGTCCGATTACATAACTACAAATGCACACTAAAGAAACACACTTTTACCTAAAGACACATTAAAACAAATTGATTTTAACCAATTCCTTAATTTTGTTTAAATACTCTAATAAATGTAGTAATTGTTGAACATCTTATTGATATTGGGAAGCATGATTTTAAATATTATTAGTATGTATACACAACTGTTTTTTAAAGTTTGTTTTACATGAGAAGTGGAAAAGGAGAAAAACATATGATATGTGTAAAAGATAACCATTAGTACTATCTCAGTTTTTGTGATGATTTCTGAAAGTGAATTATTAGTCCCTGCCAAAGGCCTGGGACTATAGCAATGAGTTTCCCTTTGACTATGTATTAATTTATTGTTGACTTTAAATTTATGTGCTATATCCAATGTGTAACATAAGAAATTAAATATGTATTTTTTTAAATAATAATAAAAAATACTTTTCTAAAATTTAATTGGCTGATAACTTTGAAGTGTTATTGCAGGCTTCACGTCATTCAATGTATAAAATTAATTACACAATTAATGGATTTGACAATTTGACAAAGAATGGAGAACATACTGTTTACTTGTATTTATTAATACCTTGCATAAATCTTATCTCTTGTTAATGTCTTACCCTCTACATTTATTATATCTATCACGCGCGCAGGTAAAAAATCATAAAGCTGGCATGATATGAATGTGTATGGTATGGTTGGTAGACCCTTGGTCATTGGTATATTGTCAGTCTAATCACCGGAATGACGAGTTGGGTACGACATAGGCTTGTCGTGGTATATTGTCAATTTAATCACTGGAATGGCCAGTCGAGTACGACATAGGCTTGTCGTGAATATGTAATGATATTCATCCCACAATTTTTTATTTTTTATTTTTTATTTTTTAAATGTTTTAAAATTTTAAATTTTTTTAATTTTAATTTTATATATTTTTAATTTTTTTTTAAGTTAAAACATATTTTATTTTTTTTAAATTTTGTTTTTTAATTTCAATTTTAATTTATTTTTTAAATAATTGTTTATTTAATTTTTAAAATTTACTTAAGTATATTTGAATAATTCATTTTAAAGATTTTGATTATTATTATTTTTAATTAAAAATTTATTAAAAAATTAAAAATAAAATAAAATAAATACATTTTAAATTTTAAAATGTGTATTAATTTTTTCATTAATTAAGAATCATTTATCTAAATACTTGTAATAATAATAATAATTTATTTTTAAGATTCCAATCAAGCTAAATATCAAATTGGTGTATAAGATCATCTTGTTAGGCTGCTATGCAACTCTTGTTAGAAATGTAACATTTTATATTTACTAATATAAAAAGTAAAATTTTCTTAATTGGAAAAATGTAAAGGATATAAAAAATTTATAAAAGAAAAAAGTTTTCAACATCTTCATGTAACTTTTAGAATAGAAGTTAATTTCAATTGTGATGATGATAACAAAACTTTCTTGCTTGGAGTGTTGAAGAAAAGACAAAATCCCAAGGTACTAGCAAATGGTTCACGTGTATCCAAAGCTTTACTATTGAAAGGTATAAACCGATTTGTCTTATGACAAGACTCACTGGTAGAAGATTTTTGTATAAAGAGGTAGAGTCTAGTAAATTGGAATTAATTGTAAATATTATTCTAAATAAACACATTTTAGAAATGTGTAGTATAATGTATAAAAAATAAAATTTATATTTTATATTTTTCTTAAAAATAACAGCAATTTTTTTATTTTTTAGCTTTATAATTAGTTTTCTTTTAAAACTAGACATTTATATTTATGTTCCCATGAGAAAATGGGCACTTTCATTGTTCTTTGTTAAGGTTGTTTTTCGGGAATGATTAAGCTTATAATTTAAATCACAATTCGATCAATTTTGTCAACTGTAAATTATGACATAAAGGTTTTCTGTGGTATTTTGGTGAAGAAGAAGAAGATAAGTCTACGGAGGTATACATACTCTGTTCGCTTTTGGATTTGAACTTGTGACTTTTTAGGAGGAAGCACATGTTCTTAACCATTAGGCCCATTCAGGCTCTATATAATCTATTTTTAAGGCCACGACCATTCCAGACACCAAATTGGTGTATGAGACCCCCTCTGCCCAGTGATTTCATTGGTAAAGTTTACAAAGATATACATACTCTACCCCTCTATGGATTTGAATTTGTAACCTCTTAAGAGGAAACACACATTCTTAACTATTAGACCCACTTAAGCTATAAAATAAATATAACAAAATAAATATATCAGATTTAAACACAAATCCTTGTAAATAAAGTGATTTTAATATTCTTATCAAACTTGAATCAGGAAATCGAATTAAATGAGACTCTTTGGTTGAAAGTTTACTCATCCCGAGGGTAAGCTATCCAATTAATTGTGAAATGTGTACACAAAACTTGGCATGGTCGTATACACTAGACAAGGGCCACAAGATGCATGGTTTGGTTATCTATTTCATTAGTTATAATAAATGTGTTTTTCGTTGGACGAAAATGAGTGAATCGAGCAAAGTCAATATGGCCTTTGGCACTTGAGGACTACAAGTTAACCAAAGAAACAACATGTAAATAAATCTCATCCATATTCATAGTCAATTAGAAAAAAGGAAATAACAAAATTTAAAAATTATAGAAATTATTTTTTATTTTTAAAATATAATATTTAATATATTATTTTTTCTTTGAGCTTTGTAAAATTTTATAAAAATTTAATTAAATAACATGAACTAATATAAAACTAAACAACTCTGCCCACCAAGTGAAAAGTAATGGCTGAGACTAAAAAAATAAAAAAAACTAATAGGACAATATTAATGCAGGACGAAGCTATATCAATAGAGATAATTATATTGAAATTATATAGATAATTAGATGTTAATATTTTATTAATATAATGGATTAGTTTAATTGGTTTGAATGGATTGTTTCAGATGAGAGTTTACTATTGGTTTGAATGGATTGTTTCAGAAATTAGATGACTATAAATTTCTATTCAAGTAGCATTGTGGTCGAACTGTCCAACAAGATAATACAAAATAAAGGAGGGTCCAGAGCCAAAATCACTGAACAATGTCTCAAAATGTTAGCACTACCATGTTCTCTAGCTGAGTGTTTATGAAAGGAAACAAAAGTGTAGAATATGCTTCGTACACTAATCCTTGAGAGAAGAATGTGCATAAATACAAATAAAAAATAAAAACAAAATAGTTGCCAACAAATAAAAAATAAACCATTAACAACATGATGTCCCCGGGAAAACCCTTCAAGGAGAAAAAACCCACACTCTAAAGCACTCTTAATGTATTATTCAATAACTAAATTGTTACAATACAAAGTCTCCATGATCTCAACAAGAGTGTTCAATAGTAGCATAATTTTGGAGAAATTTCGACAACATAATGGTAAGATAAAACTTACACTTTGCTTTCCTCAAGCCCGAGCACTATTTAAATATGCATAATAAAACTATAAACTATTTATGGTTTTCCATTTCTAAATGTTGGAAACCACTAACAAGCTATTCCCTGCCACTGCTATGCATTTATTCTCTACCACTACTATGCATTTATTCCTTACTTCAACTTTGCATTTATTATCCACCCCTCTACAACTTTGCAAGGTGTATGACACACATGTCCCAACTCTCCTACTTGTCATATATCGTGCAAGGGTTCAAGGGAGAATGAAACAAATTATGAGCTAATTTCTAGGGCCCATAAGGCCCATAGATTCACAACACCACTTAAATTTACCTATGCTCACCTGTTTCATCAATGCATTTGCAACATTCTGCAAGGTGTCAACTTTCTCTAGTATCACCTTTCCATCCTCGATCTACCATGTCCCTAACAAAATGGTACTTGATATCTATATGCTTTCTCTTTGCATGATATACATAGTTTCATTGAATTGTAATAACTCTCTAATTTAGCCCTACTTTTGAACATAGTTTCATAAGACAAATAACTTCCTTACAAGCATGATTAGCTACCATGTACTCCACCTCTACAGTGGACAAAGCAACCATAGATTGTCGCTTGCTCATCCAACTTATTACTCCACCAAACAATCAAAACATGTATCCACTTGTAGATCTCCTTTTATTTACATCCCTTTCCCAATCATAATCCACATAACCTTGTATTTCCATTAAGCGTGGGTTCCTTGAAACATCACTATGATAGTAGATGGAATATCTAGAAGTACCTCATAAATACTTGAAGACCCTCTTCACTACAGTCCAATGTTCATGTCTAGTATTAGCGATAAACTGACTAAAGACTCCCACTACTTGGGTAATGTATGGTCTAGTACGAACCATAACATACATCAAACTACCATCTACACTAGCAAAAGGAACAAAAGCCATATCCTCCATCTCTGCAAGTGTTGTAGGAAACTACTCAATTGAAATATTAGTTCCCACATAAATTGGAACAATTAATGGTCTGTAATCTACCGTGTGAAAACCTTGTAGCACAAAGTTTACATACTTACTCTAGCTCAACCAAAGCCTTTATTCACTCCATCTCTCATGATATCCATTCCTAATATATATTTTGCATCCCCCAAGTCCTTCATGTTGGCATGTTTTACAGGCAGCGTATTCTTGTCATTGATGGCAAGTACAACAACGACGATGGCTTAAGTACAGGAAGAATGTGCCAAGCGGGCACTAGAAGTATTTTGGAAAGATGCAGCAGAGCAAGCTCAATAAGATCAGAAGAGAAAGTACAGAGTATGCATGTTTGTCATTGATGGAAAAGATCACGACCAACAACGCAGGGATAATGGCATGGCAATGGCAAGTTCAACAAGTAATCGTTGGATCCCATTCAGAAGCATAAACTCCAGGAGTCAAGGAAGCAACTCATGGAAGAAAATCATGAAATGCGAAACCACGACTTAAACTCCATTTCGGAGTTTTGGATACCGGGAGTTGGAGGAGTCAAGAGTCGAGACTCTTCATCACAGGAGTCCTGAAGTTGCGAAATGCGAAACGCCAAAATCCCGAAACAGACACATCAACAAAGACTCCATTTCGGAGTTTCGCAGATCGAGAAATCAAAGATCAAAGGAACTTTAACCTTTGAAGTAGCGAACCCCAAAATCCCGAAACAGGCACATCAACAAAATGCGTCAACAAACCACGTCAGCTAAGGACACGTGGCACAATCAGGTAATGACAAGTGTCAAGATGATTCAACATTTCAGGCACATGTAAGTCACGAATCAGAGTGACACATGGTAGCTATTCGGCACGTGTCAATCCACGTGTGACGTCAGCAGGTTTACGTCACATCAAAACTTTCTATTTCGGGGTTTTACATAGCAAGCAGAAACTCCACCATCATGAGGTCTCGAACTCCGAAATGTCGAAAGGGACTATTGTGAGTCTCGAAAACCCGAAAGGAAAAACTATGAAATCCCATCAACCGTCCATCTCAGTGGGTTATGTGAACCGTCCGATCATTTCAGAGATTTTGTGATCATGAATTTTATAATGTTGGAGTCACGATGAATCGAAGGGAAAAACGATGAAATCCCGTCAGCCGTTCGATTAAGAAAAGAAGGGATCATATTATGAAGTCTTGTGGACCGTTGATCTGGCTCCATTTCAGGGATTGCGACATGGAGTGTTGAGACACTTCTTCACTGGAATGTCGAAATGCCGAAATGCAAAATGGAAAAATCAACGCGAGACCCTGTGCTTGTAATCCAACGGTGTTGGATACTTGGAAATCTGATCGAAGGGCTACTGTTTCTCTTCACAGTTAATCGATCAGTTATGATTCAGTTAGCATAACTGAATCATGACTCCTCGACAGTTGGCGATTCAGTTGCTGATGCGTTTTCTTGGAGGTTCACAGTGTAACTGCTAGAAATGATTGATGGTTTCTGCCAGAGGACTCGAAGAGACTTTAGGGTGATTGCCAGAGAAGATGAAGAGTCTCGAGGCATCTTCCAGTGGCATGAAGACTGTTCATAGATGCTATTGACAGATGTAAGACCGTTGGAGCTTGGAACTGCAACAGAGGGAATGAGCTCGACCGTGACAGAGAAGACGAAGAGTCTCGCCTGCTGGAGAGGCTAAGGAATCTCGACATAACACCCAATGATGATGGATGCATGGGTTTAACCGCCAGAGAAGCTGAAGATTTGTAATGATGATCAGGAAGAGCACTCGACATGGGGAGAGCATGCAAAAGCATTGTGAATAGAGGATGCAGAAGATGCACAAAGAGAATAAAAACGCAGAACAGAGAAGAGATTGGGTGTTATTGAGAGTGATTCAGGTGTGTAGAAGGAGGCAGAGTGCAGTAGCTGAAATGCACAAAAGAGGAATGGTGCATAGAATGGACATGGCGCACAGAGCATGAAAGGTAGAAGAACATAAAGCGTAAAAAAGGGGTGCAGGAAGACATTGATGCGGGTAGAGCATAACAGTGTAGCAGAACAATGATGAGACTGGTAAGCCATTGATAAATATTGTATCACTGTGATAAATTTATATATAGCAAACTTTATATTTCTGGGTGGTAGGGAGGTGCTAGGGAGGACTATTGTCCTCAGAGGTTCAATTGGGTTCTTGAACACAGGGAGTTGTAGCTTCCATCTGGTTGCAGCCAGAGAAACTAGGGTGGTAGGGTGGTGCAAGGGAGAACTGTTGTTCTCTGTTTTACAGGTTGGTGCCTGTGTGACTGGAAGTTGGTGCTTCCATCCAGTTGGTGCTGGAACACTTAGGGAGTTGTTGCTTCCTTCTAGTGGGTGATAGAGAAACCAGGGAGTTGGTGCTTCCTTCTAGTGGGTGCTAGAGAAACCAAGGAGTTGGTGCTTCTTTCTAGTGGGTGCTAGAGAAACCAGGGAGTTGGTGGTTCCTTCTAGTAGGTGCTAGAGAAAACAGAGAGTTGGTGCTCTCAGCAAGTTACAGCTTGCAAAACAGAGGTTGTAGCCTCACAATGAGTTGGAGCTCATATGTATGATAATGTACAGAATGTAAAGATTACTTATCATACCAAGAAGAAGCGGTTTTTACCCTTTATGAGTTTCCTCAGGAAATATCTGTCTCTGTATATTTCATATGTGTGACTGATGTCGAATGTTCTATTGCTTACCTCCCTGCATTATTGTGATTGTCATTAAGTTCTCTGCAAAGAGTTTAAAATAAGCATAATTTTTTAAGCACGGTAACAACTGATTCAACCCCCCCTCTTAGTTGTCCAACAATTGGTATCATAGTAGGTTCCTTTTATCTAAAGGTAGATCTGTAAGCTTAAACATGACAAGTCATGAAGGGACTTCAACCACTAAGCCTCCTCTGTTTGATGTAACAAATTTTGCCTTCTGGAAGGTTAGAATGAGAACATACCTAATGGCCTTAGGTGTTGATGTTTGGGATGTAGTAGATACTGGATACATAGAGCCTGTTGTGCTAGCTTCCAAGGATGATAAGTTAGAATTTAGATTTAATGCTAAGGGAATGAATGCTATCTTGAATGGACTTGCAGAAGCCGAGTTTGTAAAGGTGATGCATCTTCAAACTGCCAAAGAAATGTGGTATAAACTTATTAGCAGGTACGAAGGAAATGAGAAAGGATCAGGAAAATATCAAGGAAAGATTCCCCTCAAATGTTTTAACTGTGGTAAGATAGGTCACTTTGCAAATAAGTGTCCACACAAAAAGAAGACAACCATTTTCCAGGTACCAAGGATTTTTCTATGGATATTGTTTTTTCTGTTCTAACTTTGGTCACAA